>OMOW01028957.1:0-16858 GCA_900312555.1 Lamprogrammus exutus | reverse complement strand
TTGCAGTCAATTTGCTCACTCACAGCATGTCTGGTGTCATCTGAGCTCAGACTGATCACAGAGGCATATGTCGGTAATCATTTAAATAAATATTTTTTTTAAAAGAGGAAAAGACTAAGTGATGAAGAGAGAGAGAGAGAGAGAGCGAGAGAGCGAGAGAGAGAGAGAGAGAGAGTAATATTGTGACCAGAGGGGAGCTTATGTTAATAGGAGTTTGATCTCCTCCTCCATGTCAGCCTGGCGGCATTTACCATATCCAATGATAAACAAATTACACATGAAAATAATTCCCGCTCCACCTCCTTCTGTACTCTTCTTTTGCCACCTTCACCTCCTTCTTTTGGTCTGCCTACCTTCTCATTTTCATGATCCAACCTCTTCACCCCTGCTCCTGCATTCCCTTCCTCCATCGGCCCCCTCTTTCTCTCCTCTCACCGTTCTTTTATTCCCCTTCTCTCTCATTTCCCTACTCTCACTCCCTACACCACATCCTTCCTCTGCCCTCAAGCTGAGACTGATACCAACATGTACTGTGTGTGCATGCATGTCAATGTCAGTAAAGGCGTCATAAAGGAGTCATGAGCTGACTACAACCCTTCTCCACCCTCCTCCATCCCCCTCTCTCTTTTTGTCTTCTTTTTCACTACTTCTTTCCCTCCAACTCTAATCTGACATCTGAGCATACTTGATCAGATCCAATCCTCTGGCCTGTCAGTCAATTTGTCTCAGAGAGATTGGTGGATAATACTTTGCTACGAGTTGGACCAAGTCATAATTTTTCAAGTTATTCATTTTGGGCCTGATTCAGAGTTGGGAGAGTTACAGGTGAGTTACACAAAAGGGGCAGAGTTTCTCCTAAAACTGCAGCGATCCGCGATTCAGACTTTGGACTTTAGTTGTTTTCCTTTGCGCCTTGTCCTCTCCAGACAGGAGTTGTATTAACACCTGTGCTACGGTCTGATATGTGCCAGGAAACACTTTTTTTTTGCATGAAATCCACGTCAACAGGACAACTCACACAGGAAAACAACAGGGAAACAATAACTTTCTCAAGTAGACCCACAACACTGGCCCAAATGTCTGCCTCTAAAAATGCTGCATGTTCGGGCTTACTGGCAAAGGTAGCAAACTAATACAGTACACAGTTTATAGTCCATAAAGTGTCTGATGCCTGCTACGCCATGCTCAAAGTTTGCATGAACCCTCCCAGGGGAAAGCATCTCCAAAAGGTTGTCTGTGGCTTTGAAGAAGTGAATGGCTTGTGCATACGTTTTTGGAGATGTTTCACACAGCAAAGTTGATGATAAAATGTTGTTCTTGTTGTCATCCTTCATTCTTTCATACATAGCTTTTAGCTTTTTAATTTTGTGTTGACATTGTAGCCACGTAAGACTGAAACCTTTGCCAACATATTTGCTATTCCCTTATACATCACTTTATTTCTACTGTATAGCTGCTCTCAGCATTTCTTATATTGTGCTGGTGCATATGGACAGCAAACACCTGGTTTCTGCGTTGCCATACACGTTGCAGCCCTTTCAAATCCTTCCAAATTTTCTTCCAAAGACTGGGCGTGACGAGCGTTTCGGGTGAATGCATTTTGAGAGACCAGATAACAAACATTTCCGATATAAATGTGAGCTAGACCACCAACTGAATTGGTTTGGGTGATCAGATATGACCTAATTCTGAGTTGCAAGTTTCCAGACTTTGTCACTTAATGCAGCCTGGAGTGACAGAAAATCACAAATAAGATAGAAGTCATACAAAGTGACATACTGTAGCTAGAGCCAATGAGTCCAGGCTCTACTTCAAGCCAGAATGGTGTGGGAACCAAGGATTCACCCACACTGATCCGTAAGAATTCCCCCTCTATATAATTTAACAAAAATATATCTGCTTTGGGCTGTGGTTGGTGGTGGAAAATGTCACAGATACTGCATGACAATTTAGAAAAGGAAGAGAGCGAATAAGTGAAAAAAAAGGCAGATATAATCCACATAGAAACACACGTCTTTATGCACAAGAACTCTTCACTACAGCTCCTGCTCTGCTGCTCTACAGAGATTCACATTTCACATATTAGGCTTAATTAGAGCTCGGTGGTACAAACATCATATCCACAGTGCTTTCACATATAAAAGAAAGAACATTAAACTGATAATTATCAGGTCATTTACGTCTGCACTAGCTCACTGACCTTGTTTTTTGCAAATTGGAGAATTCTGAAGATTTTTGGCATTCACTGACAAGATCTGTAGGCCTTTGAATGGACCCTTATGGAACCTGGAAGCTACTCCACATGAAGTTACTAGTTTAGTTTGATACATATATGTTAACTGTTGCCTCAAAAAGTGTTTCCTACAACATTTTGATCTAAAGTAGTTGAGAGAATGTTGTGGAGCTATACATGCACAGCTATACATTCTATGAAAAAATAGCACCCAAAAAAAAAGTCGTCACGGTGATTATAGCACAACACAGTTCTAATTGGGCATCCAGGAGATATGTTTAGCTTTTATTGTGGTGAACATCTTTGTGCAATTGAAGTAATAACACAGGGTTCCATTCAAAGGTACATGTACCTGGTAAGGGAATGTCAAATATCTCCAGAATGCAGCGACTTACAAAAAAAAAAAAAAACAATGTCAGTGACCTAGTTGAGATGTATATGACCTAAAATTTATTAAAATTTGTAAAATCGCCACAGTATCAGTGGCAAATGAGGTAACTAGATGCAGAAAGTGAGGCCATGCATATTCTAACAAATTATGTCAAGTTTGTGCACTTCACAGTGCTTTTCTATGAGGATAAGATGAAATGAAAGCCCAGATTACTGGCAGACACAGAAGCTGTACTGTTGTAACAGCCAGTGAGAGAGTAAAACCAGCTGATTTTACTGAAGCTTCCCATTTCTCAAGGCTATGCCTCCGGTTATCCTTCCTTCCCCCACTCCTTCTTTCCCCCTCAGGCTCACAGCAGGGATATACTTTAAATCACTTTGTCCTCTACCCAGAAAAACTTTCTGACAGGTCATTTTGTGGGCCACACATATCTCTTTCTTCCTGCTACAGAGCCAAAAATTGGATTTCTTTGTCCTGTTGACTTTGTAAATTTTGGAGACTGGTGGTTCTGGTAGAAAGGCAGGGAGGGACTATATAGTCTGAAGCACTTTCATGCACATTTGGGAAGGTTTTCTATATTTAGTTGGAAAAAAAAGAAGCATAGCCACTAGGGTGACACCTTAGGCAAGTGAGTGAATACCTGTATGAGTGTGAGTGCATGTGTGTAACTGTGTATGTGTATGTAGTTTGATAAATAGCTGGCACCTGCTTCATTCCAGACACTTTAGTTTTGCCTATAGCTGTTATCTTCAAAGTGACACAGTGATGCTTCAGGACCAGATGTGCTGTTGTCAGCCTGTGATGGCCGTCTGCACAGACACACAGTAGAAAGGCTCCAGCTTTGTGTGAAGCTGGGCCAGGTGACCACCACAGGCACAGGGGATATCAAAGTGTTCAACTGCACTGTTGGTAGACAAATAATGTTCAGTCTAATTTGTCTCAGGCATCACACATTTCAGTGCAAGATAGACCAAATCTCTGAGTTTAGTTTAAATATGAGTTGTTGACTGTAACTGTTCCAAATATCACATGGCTGGTTCATTCTCTTCTTCCTAAACATGAACACTTTTGAGGGTAGAGTTGCTGCGATCGTCCTTGGATATCCATAACTCACATCTTCATAACTCTGACCAGTCTTGGCTAAAAAAAAACAACTTAAGGATCAATGATCCAGACCTCTGCAAAGCCACATGGAGAAAACAGATTGACTCTTAAGGACTACACTGCAACATAATCTAAAAGCCGAAACAGCCTCGCTAATGGCCTGTAGATCTCGCACTGATTCTACAGAACAACTGACCTGACTGATTGACTGACATTGCCGTCCTAAGAGCTCCATGCTCTTGATGATCTTCTCTTCTTCACGTTAATTAGTGTACTGGTGTAACATTCTGGATATGTTGTTGTAAAGGGTGCACCTGGTGAAATCCATTGAAAATCTGCATGTTAAAGAGCTGCTGTAAGACACATGTATTATAATGCTTTCTCTTGTATTAAATGAGCACGTCATATTGATAAAGTAAACTTTCATTCTCTGCTTTAGAGCCCTGCATTCTGAGAAAGATGTTTATACAGCCTGTGTGTCCCTGTAGTGTCTGTCTTCATGTCACAACACATGGAGGGTGGTGTGTGTGTGTGAGTGTGTGAGAGAGTGAGAGACGCAGAGCATAGATGCTGATGCTTGAGGAAGAGGCGTGGTGTTACAAGCCTGTGTGAGATGTGAAATCTAAACTTTCCATTATAATTAAACTGACTAATCAACTGAATGGCAGTCGCAAGTTCCCACTGATGAAACAATGAAATAAAACCACTTTTTAGACAAGAACTCGATCTGGGATAACCAATTATATCCAGGTTTTATGTCTAAGCAGAGATCCCTTTTTAACACTTAAAAGTCTCCAATGGATCATAATCAGATTTGCTTTTAAGGTAGTGTTTGGATTACGGCAGTGAGCTTGCGTTTTTACCTCTCTGATGATGCATTGTGTTTCCTGATTGAATCAATCTTTTAGGTGTTGTTGTGTATTCTGACTGTAAGCACGCTATGGCCATGTTATGATATGCTTTAGCCCCCAGTCTCTTTGTTGAAGCTCAGAGAAAGGGAGTTATCTCCCACTTGTTGTTGGCACTTGGAGTTGAACTGTGTGGTCACTGAGTCGATTAAAGCAGAGAGCCATTGCTTACACCAGGCACCTAGTTGCATCAGCTAATCCTGTGAATAATGCAGAATCATGAATAAACATACAGCACTTTAAAGGAGACCAGTCTTTTTTCTATTTCCCCCTTTTTTTGTCTTCTCTACCCCTCCCTACATTATTTCATTCCACTCACTCTGTCTTTTTGGCTTTCACTATTTTCATCAGAAAACAAACCCACTAATTCCCCACTCTGCCTACCCATGCCAGCCAAAATCAAACACTATTTCCCCTTCCTCCATCACTCTCACTCCTTCCTTTTCTTCTTCTCTCAGGCCAAAGCAGTGACAGACAGTGGCAGTGCTGTAATGTCTTTGTGTCTGAGTGAGGGCGAGTCAGACTCGGCCTTCACTCTCAGCTCAATAGCTGCCCGGGCTTCCTCAAAGGCAGCCATGCAGCCAGCACAAAGCCTGCCCACTGGGAATAGACCCACAAAAGAGAAAGGGCTGCTTGCCTCCTTTGCTCTGTTCTGTCTGAAGCTGCCTGCCTCCACCACCTCCTATAAATAATACAACGTTGCCTCAACAAAAAGAAATCCTGCCCTGCTCCTATGAGTTCCCTTTCTTTATCCCCCCTTCCCCGTTTCCCTTCTCCTCCCTCTTTCAGTTCTGATTCTACTAAACCAGAAAATCTGAATCAGAAAAGCATTAGGAACTGGCTTATAAGCATTCAACTAAATATTCCATGTAATGTATTATTTCTATGTGTGTTGGATATTGTCCATAGCGTATGATACAATTAAATCATAAAAAATTATCAGGACACCTAAAACATTGCACTGGTAAGCCACTATAGAAAAAATACATAATTCATGGATAAAACAAACCTACAACACAAACAAACAATATAAATAAATGAACAGTAAAACTTGTATTCTACTCTGATTAAGCCATTAAGTACATTTTTCAAATGTAATGTAAACACCATAATCAGATTGAAGTTGTCATAAATCCACATTTGTGAGTAACAGACCTAGATTATGTGATTATAAATTGGTTTACTCAAGCATGTAAAAGCTCCATTGTCTTACAATAGGCATAAGCATCCTGGGCATACATTTCCTCACCTGCTTATTTCCCCTTAGACAACAACTGAAGCACTCAGTGAACAACAGAATCCCATCAATTCCATCCATTTTTATAGCTTACTGCACATTTTTGCCATAATTGTAGTATAGTGTGGTAATGTGAATCAACGTAATTTTGTGTCCTTCTCCATGATTTTTCAAGCTTTTTGTCTGTACTGCAATTACGGCAAAAATGTGAGTAAGAAGTATAAATGGATGGAATTAATGGGATTTTGTTGTTCACTGGATATACAATCACAGTATGAGAAGAGTCTGCCAGGTGAGGAAACCCATGTGGGGTTACAATCTCATAATCTGTGCTCTTTGTTAGTTTGCTTGTTTAAAAAAATGCTCCGCTTGATAACTGTAACGGCAATGCTAGTTTGTTGCTAGCTAAGAATGCTGGTAACTCTTGCCATAGTGATACAAAGTAGCCTGGCTATGTGGAACACTAATGAATTACCTGGATGAGTGGTTGTCAAATAATTGACGGTAGAATTCCACAATTGACCAATCACATTTGAGCATTACAGCTGTAAAATGAACCTCATTAACAGTCACCAGTGAGCTCAAGACATGTTTGTCCAGACTACTGTAACAACAGTACACATACTTTGTAACCCCAGTATGATGACAGGACATTTGAGATGCTGTAATCACTGGCCATATTATCTGAGAAGTAACCTCTGGGAAATGCTGTGCAAAAACAACATAACAATGACTGTTTAGGAAATGGGTTCATTCACAAACTGGGAAAACATACAGTAATTCTGAGGATTACCGGCTGAAGGGTTCATGTGTCTGGAGTCTCCTTGCACCTGTCAGTAATTATAGATGTAATCTGGATCACGGTGGCCCTCACACTGCCGAGTCCATCATTAGACCAACCATTTTCCCTGTGGTAGGCCTCTGCATCTCTTATTACATGCAAATACTGCTACTTTATCCGCATGGTAAATAATACGCCCGTCTCTAAAGAATAGGACACCCCCCTTGCCCACTCAAAGCCATTCCACCATCAATTAGTGGATTCTCTGCTTCAGTGCCGACAGGGCGGATCTGATGGTGCTTAGTGTGGGCAGAAAGACCACTGGTGCGTTGTAGATAAGTGCTGGGCAGAGAATTGTACCCTATAAATGCTTTTTTTGGTACCAATTTTTGAATAGATATAACCAAATACAGGTAGCTTTATGTTAGTTCACCTCTATTTAGTGACACTTTGTAAGTACTGATTTTTGTGACTTTTTCAATACACCCAAAGCTATTTCAGTGGGAAACAGAATCCTACAGCATATAGATTTTATTATATATTCAGCAATTGTATGGGGAGGAGGTGTTTAGTGTGTGTGCATGTGTCTTTGTGTGTGTCTTTGTAATCTTGCTGTTATTATAAATATATAATAATAATACCATAAATAATAACAGCGCACACTTTCATTTCCCTACTTAGATGCATTCACAGAGAGCATAAGAGAGACATTAAAACCATGTTGGACTGGCAGATTTAGAAGGAAATGGTGGTTGTTGACAGTAGTTGTCAGACGCAGCCCACCCCAATTTGAACATTAGAAAAATGGTTTCCAACGGTATCCGTCTGTCTGGCGGGCACTTCAGACGAAGCATACTGAGGTCTTTCTCAGTGTCTATTTTTGTGGTCAGTTGGCCCATGCTATTTAGCGATACTAGCATTGTAAACATCCTCCTATTTTGATTTTGTTGGTCGGAAAATGTCCCTAAATGTAGCTGCTGCATACTGTATGTCTCTGGAAATGTATCTAAATGACTACGTACCTGGCGAGCAGTTGTGTGCAGCCTCACATCAGTGTTTGCTGCCTGAAGATGCTTTTCCATGACTGTTCCTTCGTGTGCACACCTGTATGCTGTCCCCACATTCTATCTGCAGTTTGACATTTGGTACCGTGAAGATAGAAGACACTGCAGAGAAAGGAGACACACAGATTAGAACTATGTAAAGCTGACAGAATAAGGAGAAGTGTCATTACTGGCTGAATTAAAGAAAATTTTAGATTTGAGGTAGGTTTTTCAAGATAGCATGGGTCCTCTATTTGTTGTGAGCACTGTAGACTCTTGAATTTAGGTGCTGCAATTTTCACATTTACACAAATACGATAAACATACGTGACCATCACCACAGTATCATTCATGGAAAGACTGGCAGTACACAAGAGGGCTGAAGGGGACAATATTCTGTCCCAATCCCTTGGCTTCCCCAGCACATCCCCATCCCTGCATGCCCCAACATTGTCTCCTCACCATATGCCTTCCCCATCCCATCTCTGCGAGCTGCAACACCTTCCCCACTCCATCCCTGCATTCCTTAACACCATCCCCACATGCCTTGACACCGCCCCATCCCATCCCTGCCTGCCCCAACATCATTACAGTACAGCTGAAAATGTGAACATTTATTTCTATTTGAGAGAACTGCATTGTCTTTAAAACTCCAATTTGGCAATAATATGACACAAACCCTTCTATTTTACCTGAAAAACAAGCTCGTTAGGGTTCTCTTAGACAGGTCATTGTGACCTACACTGACTGTGGTAGTATTTCCTCCCCATCACCTCGGAGGTAATGCACACAAACACAATATTTTTTTGTCATTCATTCATTCAGGTTAAAGTATACTCCAAAGGATGGAAAACTGGTAGGAAAGGCAGGTGAACAGGAGGTACAACACGTGGCTGCAGGACAGAGTCCTTTAATGCCAAAGTTAACTTCATGAGAAGCTGAACTTTCAGGGCTCGAAATACAGGGTTTCAGGGTCTTTTCATGTTCTTAGTTCGGGGCCCCCAAGGCAAACCTGTGTCTTTTGTCTTTTCAACTTCTGATACATCCCCCTGGGAGTGATTTGTTCAAATCTCACATGGCTAGATGTGTCACTGGGTACAGGCCAACAAGAAGAGCTCGACTTTTGTTTTGGTTCATTCACAACTCCCCTGTTGTTTTAGGAATAAATCTAATTTGTCAAAGAAAATTCTCCATCTTCCTTCCTGCTCTGATTTAGAGGATGATCATAATGTCTCCTTCTCCATCTTCTATGCATTTTTTAAATCACAAAATTAGCTATAGCCACGGCAAACTACTCTCTCCATAGATTGTAAAGCTCTTTCACTGTTGCCTGAACTTGTGCCCCCTACGAGCATTGAGTGGCTTAAAACGACCTCCAGTTAAGGTGTTCTAGGATGTATTTAAAAGTCTGTTCTGTCATACAGTATATATTTTGAAATATACTGGGGGGAAGATGTTGAAGATGTTGAGGGAGATGGTACATTTCTCCTCTAAATCAGAGCAGAAAGGAATATGGAGAAGTGCTCCAAAAGCAAAAATGCTGCGTTGAATGATGCTCTTTGCAAGGTGGTATATATCAAATGGTCAATAGGTGCAACATGGAGACAGTATGGGCGTAAACATGGAGGTACAGAATATCATGATAAAGCTTTTTTTCTTTGATGTAAAGAAAAACATTTTCAGGCATTTTCTTTTCAGAGAGAACCACAACAGAAACATATTAGGTTGTTTTTATCATCTTGGACGGCAACAACAAATGGTGAAAAGATAGAGTTTGCAATTTCCAAGTTGGAAAACTGGCATTTTCAACACCACTCAAATGCAGCAAAAGAAGTGCATGAAAAAAAACAAAAGTCAAGTCCTGCCCAATAGCTTCTCACAGGTGACATAACCAGCCATGTGATATTTGGACAGGGGGTTGTATTAGAAGTAGAAAAGACAAATGTTTATCTTGGGGGCCTGCACGAAGAACACTGATGTCTTGAGTCTTGCAAGGCATATTTATGCCCCCAAAATAATAATACTGGGGCCTGTAAAGTGAAGAATACGCGGGACCATTTAAGCAAAGCAAGGCATTAATTTGTAGCATTCAAGGTTGTGGATAGATAGTGCTTTTCTCTTAAGAGATTTAAGAAATTAAAGCTAGAAATCTGACCCCTATGTGTGCAAAAATACACAGCCCCTTCAGTTTCTGTTTTGTCTCATGTCAACTTTTTTCCCTTTCTGTCTCCTTACTGGAGGATGGATCTCTGTTCTGTTGAGGGCTTGTGAACCATGTATGGTGCAGAATATGTATGAGACAAAAGGCCATCTCCCCTCTGCACTGGTAATCAGAAAGCTTCTGCAACAACCCTGAAAATCTGGTTCCTACTGTTGTAATGTGGCTGAAGGAATGTATTACATCTGGAGAGAATTTAATTTATTACGTCAGCAGGAGAGGAAATGTTCAGGAAAACTGAGCGGCCTTTGATCAACCTTATGACTCAATGTTGTTACTGGAAATTGAGAACTTATCACCAACTCCTTATATGTAAAATTAGGTGACATTTTTGCTAATGTATCACTTTGGCATACATATAAATACACCAGAGTCAAGAGAGACAGGAGGGTTTTCTTAAAGCACTGCTGTCAACATACAGTGCAGACACCCACACTTCCACTGAAACCAAATTAAAATGTCACAATCCAATCCACACACCTCAAGAGCTCCATTGTCTGAGTAATTCCATCATTGTTCCCACTAATCTGTTTTGGTATTGTCTGCATAAATCTGTAATACACATGACAATAGAGTGTGTGATCGCCTATACAGAACAAACTGCTTATCCCTACACGGACAACACGGGACATTTTCTTGAAAGGTTTAACATATTTGCTGCTGTCTAGTGGATGCTTTCTAAATTTTGTCTGGTAATATGTTCTTGCTGAGCAATTGGCACTAATCTGTCCTGGTAAAGAACCATGATCACTAAGCTGGGTTTGTAGCCAAAAACCCACAAATGTAGTGATTGGTCAATTCTTCTATCTTTTCTCATCTACATCATTTCAACACATCCTCCCTCACAACAACACACACACACACACCAACGAGAGCAGACCCTCGCCCCTGCTAACCAGTTCATTTCTTCAATGAGATTCTTGTTATAGAAACACAAGTACCAAATCTACTGTAACATGCATACATAATTGTATAGGAATTTCATATAAAATTCTCGCTGTTTTCCACTACAGTGCCAAATTGTACCAAGCCATTCTGAGCTGACCCTCTGCTTCCTTCTCCATTACACTCGTAACCGACCCAAGCAAGGCTAAATGGAGTTGAGCTATCAAATTGCGTCGAAGTAGGGCCAAAGTGTGCTGTTTCCCAAACCCAGCCAAGCTGTGTTGAAGTAGCATTACGTGACAACGAACTGCATTGTGAATGAGATACAGACTCATTGTGGTTTAGGCTTTGTAAGTACTGAAAAGGTCTACCGGGTGCAGGATGTGAATCAAACAGGCAAGTTTTTAACTTTTATTCCCACAAATTTGGAGACCCTCAAAATTTCCGCAACAGCTCTTTTAGGGGAGCTCATGAACTAAATGTCTGCCCTGTAATTCACACCATAACTGGTAGATATTGTTGCAACTCATCACAATGTGGATGGAGAAATTGTCAAAGCGCTCCAATGAAACAATAAAAAAACTGATATGTCTGCTCTAGTATGGCTCAGTACAGTTCTTTGGGTCACTGAAAAGCGCTTTATAAATAAAATGAATTATTATTATTATTATTAAATAGAGCAGCGAAAAGACACTCAGCTACATTAGGTGCTGATCAACTCCCTCATTTAACAAAACTACTTCAATTAATTCTGATTCTTCCCTCAGTGGTTCAGCTGCTTTGAGTTTGTCACATGTGCATACCAGAGAGAATCAGAGGAAGAGAGAGATAAAGAGACAATAAAGAGAGAGAAAGAGAGCGAGCATCATCTTAGTGACTGCCCCCTTCTGATTCTCTTCATTCATAACAACCTGCTGGGTGCTGATAACAGGATTAATAATGCTGAAAAATCCTAATCTGGGGGCTTTATAATGGAATTCTTCTATTAAAATTATAACCATGTCATGATGCGTGTGATGGCAGCATGCTCAGGCCTGCTGAACAGCTCTACACACAACTAATGAATAACAGCTTAAGGGATTTTGATTGCACCTGTCAAGTAATAGGGATATAAAGTTATCTGAAACATATTTTCAGAGGATAACCCCATTCCGTAGGATTAATTGATATGTAACCTGAAATACTCTACATATGGGGGATAAAGCCTCTGACACTTGCACCATTTGGAAAACCAACAGTAATAACATCATGTAAAATGAACCTCTGCTGTGTGTCAGGTTACTGTGTGATTGGAGTAGTGGCCGTAGTGTGCATTTGCTTTAGGCAAACACAAGTCAGAGTGATAGAAAATCAAACTGAGCGTCTTGCAGCGGCCAGCAGAGGTCCAGCTGGGCTTACAATCCCAACGGCATCCACATAATCAGACAGGCTTTCTCTGCACGAACAAAAACAACCCCAGGTCGCTGCTCGCCTTCTTTACACAGACAAAGACACAGAGAGACTGAGAGCAGGAGGAGGAGGAGGATAATGTATGATACAGTAGAACTGAGGGAGCTCAAAAAACAGAGGAAAAAATAAAAAACACAAAGGAGAAAGAGGGAGACAGAGCCAGAGAGACAAAGAAAGAGAAACAGAGACAAAACCCAACTTTCCTTGGAAATGTCAGTTTGAAGTACCATATATGGCCATTTTTGAAAGCAAAATTAACTTTTCGGCACAAAAACTTTTTACACTTACTGGATTTAATTACATATTATCAGTGAATTCTTTTCAGTATTTTTCAGATTTAACTACACAATCGTACAAAATAGCAAAAGAAAAAAATCCCTGATTTCGGGCCACACTAATCATAACAAAACATTCCATTGAATATGATATCACAAGGATACTTGAAACTGGTCAAGCCAATGGAGCAATCTCAAAAAACAGTTTATTAATTCTCAATAATAAAATATAGATAAAATAATAAATTCTTCAATTTTGCACAGTATTTACTTATAATGATTATTTAAATGAGCACAGTTGCAGTTCAATAATTTGAATGAAATGTCGCTAATAAGGATAAGCTGCTGCACACTTTAAAGACACAAGTACACATGTGGGGAAGGCAGCGGAGTGCACCAGTGTCTCTTAACACTGTCCACTTTACTGAGGAAATGGTTAAATGTTGCTCTAAACAGATAAAGAAAAAGTCTGTAACTTAAGAATTCTTGGAATGATGAAAGCTCAATCTGGGAGATTTTACTCTGACAATGTTTAAACTTAGAATCTGACAAGATGACCACTGTAAACAGATTTTCAATATCCAAATGCCATAAACTTATGGTCGGCTGATTTCACATAATGCAAGATTGTGGTGAAATGCAAAATAACTGGAAACTCCTACCTCTCCGGAAACAATGACACATCATTTCATTTTGAATTTTTTTGATTGTGTATTTGAAGGAATTTACATTCCCCCCGCCCATATTTTTTGCGGTCATACATTATAAAATACAAAATGCATTAAGGTGCTTTTCTGTTATTTTCCAGGTGCAAAACCTCAGCGTGGAGAAACTATTTCACTGCAAATATGGCCTGCCACACTGCCATATGTACTGTATGATACAGTATGACGAGGAAACAACAACAAGATACAATACAATGCAATATTCAGAGCAACTAAATTCATAAATTGTAAGAGAGAGCACCCTCTGCAGTCTGTGTAGGCACAGTAAGCAGCTTGTTCGGGATACGTACTGTCCTGCAGCTCCCAGAGCCGTGGAGGAAGGTGGCTGAAATATTCGTGGTTCAGTGCTGCCTGAGCTGAGAGCCGGTTCTTTGGGAAGCACTGGAGGAACCTGGAGGCCAACTCCTCAGCATGGTCCACATAGCCCAACCTGAAGCACAAAAGGACACACGATCAGATGCTATGAGAAAACATTCATAGAGAAGAGACCATAATCACGACACAGGCCATTCATTTTGTATTACATGCATCAACTCACTTTTTCTCCTAGTCACAGAGCTGCTGACAACAAAATACAAGCCTTTTAATTATGCTGAAGCTTTGCTGACTGTAGAGGAAAACACTGCAGACACTCACATATGCACAAGAACACACGCACACACATGCACACACACACAGACACAAACACACACACACACTTTCCTCTTCTTCTTTTGAGCTTGCACTGGGTGACTGGGTCACCATGAAAAAGCAAAGTGTTTATCAAAGCAGCAGCAGAGTTAGAGGCAAACCCTGTGTGAATGTATGTGTCTGTATACTTGAGTATGCAAGTGAGTTTGTGTTTGTATTGGGAACTGAACTCCTGAAGCGGCCGTACCTAACAGTGCCAAGGAGGAGAAAAGATCGAAAATAACTGAACAGCAACAACTTCAGTCAGTAATTAGGCATCCACTCCATGAAATAAACATGGTGTTATTCAGTACAGCTCACTGGCCCTGCACTCAGAGTACTTAAAGAGCCTCAAATGTTCTGTGGGCTTCTCATGGTTGGCTCCCTAGTCAAGCACTCTGACAGCCTCTCCCATGGCTTTCAATGGGGATCTCAACTCTACTTATCAGCACAGAGACAGAGGGAGAATAAATCTCTGCACAGCTCAACACCATTCAGCAAAGAAGCAAAGAAAGAGGTAAAGATAAAGTTAATGAAGTCCATCAGGGCCTTTTCTCGCCTCTCTCATGTAGCTTGAATATTCTGTATAACTCAGCTGTGAAGTTAAAGAGAAACTCGTCAATGTGTGGAGCTACACTGATGAAAAGGGCCTCAGAAATGTGTTTTTAAGCCAGAAAATTCCATAATTAAATTGATTGACCAGTATGCTCAGACACTGGTGATGTCTGCCAAAAGTGCCCACAATTGCAGTCATCAATCCATCTGCTCTTTCTACCAACTTATCCTCTGCAGGATCAAGGGGGGCTTGAGCCTGCCCTAACATTTACTGGGTAAGAAGCAGGATACACCCTGGACAGGTTGCCAAGTCAACAGGCCCCAATACTTACTTCAGAAGAACAGAGAGAAAAATGACATCTTGAAAGAATCAAGTCATGGCGGCTTTTTCTGTGTTCTTTTCCAACCTGCCCCTGCTCATAATTGGTCCAAATATCACATGGTGGATGAACCTCTGCCCACTGGCCTCACAATGGTGAGGCAACAAATCATGTGATATTTGGACCAGCCAGGGTATAAAAGTAGGACAGTTCGGACTATACTACGTACAGTGGAAAATCTATGGGGCTAATTCATAAAGCACAGAGCCAGATTTAAGGTGTTGTTAAGGGAAATTTAAAGTCACGCAACCATGTCCCCTCATTCATAAACGCCTGTTTCTGCCTCTTTTAGTGTTTGCCTTGAAAGAGGCATTACCTCTGTACTTCCTCATTTGCATGTCGCAGAATTTATTCATAAAACACACCATCATGCAATCGGATTTATGTATGGTTAATCTGATATCTGAGCCCAAACAGTTGATTAGTCTGTTTATTTAAATGGAAAGTTGTAATCTGATCTCTCGTGCATTCTTGTGGGACTGCATAAAACATCTGTCACCCATCACCTTTAAAAAAAAATAGAAATTAGACATAGTTTTTACACAAATAATTAATATTTTTCTTCATATTTCATTACAGGTGTTGAAGACTTTCTGACAGATGTCATTTTCATGGATAGACGCAATTACTCAACCTTTTCACAATTAATACTGGGATCCCTTAACAAAAACAACCTGGACACCAGTGATGTGTGGGCAGTGGTGACTAAAAATGCATCTTACTGCCAAAAAGCACACAAGTCCTGAAGTGTCATGCCCAAAAGTGTGCATATGACCTGCAATGCAATGAGGTTGTTGCTAGAATAAACATCCTGTAACAGCAAATGAACAGGATCCTTGGATCCTTCTTGATCTTGAATTGATTTTGAGTTAATTTATGTACAAGGGAAAACTTAAGGGAGCAGCATATGTGGATTTAGCGAATATGAGCATACATATGAGTGACATACATACATTTGAATGTTTCATTTGTGTATAAGGATGCATATGAGGAAATTCCGTTTCTGATCAAACCGTCTCCTTATCATCGAGTCGAATTACAAGCTTTCCATCATCAATTGTAGCACAGAAAAATACGAGCTCAAACTCCACCACCATCATCACCGTCATCATCATATGATGTGGGGCACAGTGGTAAAATTGTTAGAGGGACAATATAGGCCTGAAATACCAAGCAAACGTGTCATGAGATGCCTGGAATCCATATTTTCTCCGTAAGAGCGGGTGTGCTTGACTTGTTTTGTTATGCGGGTGCAGGAACAAACAGGTCGAGATCACCTGGATGTGAACATGCTGGCCTTTGAAGCTGTACATTCCTCCGTTAATGTGACAGCTTAGCCAAAACGAATGAGTACGTATCTACAGCAAGACAGATGATATCACCTAAAACTATCAAGCAGCTCAGCCCGGTGACCCACTCACAGCCGAGGGACGCAAGTTTCTTTTCAAGTTAGTCCAGGAGGAAACCACAACAAGAAGCTGCCGAACACAACAGAAAGTGATAGCTTGGCTTCTTTTAGCTATACTGACAAAAGCAACCAGGATTTCTCTTAATACACATCACACTTTCACTCTGACTGATGTAATGATAACGGTGTTGCATGAAGAGAAGTGTGAGGGCAGCCGGGCCACATTCACTGACAAACAGGGCTTAGCATGCAAATATAATAGATATCAAGTTCACAATAATGTACTGTGTTTGAGGATAGAGGTCGCTGATGCTGAACTTTGGTCTGTAACTGCCAATAGCGAATATTCCGTATCCTCCAGTTCAAACATTTTTCTTTTTTTTCAATTCTCTTTTTCAATTGTTTTTTTTTTTTTACATTGACACAACTGAAAAAAGGACATTTTATCATAACAACCGATTAATCAATCCCAGTAAATCATGCATAAAAAAAGGAAAAACCATAAAACAAAACATAAGACAATTGAAAAATAGAAAGGAGTACGCTTCCCGGGGGGGGGGCGTCAACTGTCTTAACTTAACTGTCTACTTAGAGGGA
>OMOW01028952.1:11782-22572 GCA_900312555.1 Lamprogrammus exutus | reverse complement strand
TTTAAATTTTTTTTTTTTTTTTTTACACTCCTCTGAGGCATCTGTTCAAGCATGAACACATCAAGTGTCTAAATGGAAACGGACAAAATTAGACCACAATAAGAATACAAAATAGGGAACTAGACTGCAGGAAGAACGGCATTCTAGCCGTTTGATATCTGGAGATCTAAAATTGAACATTTTAAACTCAAAATATACAGAATTTGCATTTTCAGACTTGTATTACTACTTGTATCCCTTTAAAACTGTATTTAAATTTTTTTTTTTACCAGAGGGAAGGTGTTGGATTTGTTGGATAAACTCTTCGCAGTGGTCCTTGGGGAAAGTTGAGGAGTCAGAAGTAGGAAAGGAAAAGACGCTCTCCAACTTAGAGAGACTCTGTTCAGTCGGGGCTTTAGACTTGGCCGGACTGAGCTCATCTAACGTCAGAGCATCCATCCTGTCTGCCAGCTCACTGGGAGTCTTTCGCAGCTTTCTATTTGAATGACATGAGATCAACAGGACTGTTCAAGAATATTCAAAAACCACTGATATTATATATATATATCTCCATACAAAACATATTAGCCTAAATCTTGCAGGTGCTGTTTTTGCTGTGCGACAAAAGTCTCAAAAAATACATCACCTGAGTCCTGCAGCTGGAAGCCAGACCAGTCATCAGATTATGCAAAATGCTTACGATGATTACAGTAACAACCAGCAGTATTTTGAATTGAGCACAATATTTGGTTTTGTTTTATAACAGATTGCATGAACATAACAAACAACAGAAACATTGTGTATATATAATACGAATGCTTACTTGAGGCAGCTGGTTAAATGCCTGATCATGCGGTGACGGCTTGTGACACCCAGGGATTGAGCATGCAGCATTACTGTAGTCATTGGGTCCTGCTGTCCCAAGGTCAGGGCCAAAAGAGAACATAGGGTTGGATAGAGAGTGGGAGGGGGGAAGTGGTGAAGACTGAGCCAGGATGAGCGCAGCAGTGACTGAACAGCTTCCAAAGAAAGATCTTCTGGAAAAGGAAGGTAGAAGGATCAGGTGATTAACAGTGCACTCACTTAATGAAGACAGCCAAACCATTTAAACTCTGATCCACGGCCATCTGTGTGCAAACCTGTGAAATTTGGGTACATATTTTACATTGTAACACATAACATAACCATTATATTATCATATGGTCAGTTACTCCAATTCACACTCATCTGAAAGGACATATTCTAGTATACAGTATCATTGCAGAGTGATTGCCTCACCTGGCCTGGAGTCTCCATGAGAAAGGTGGGTTTGGAGGCTTTCTGTCGGTTCACCTCTGCTCCTCAGCAGAACATCTCTCTCTAAACTGCAGCACGTGTCTCTCCGCAAGACCTCAAAATCTATGTCTGCAGAGTTGTGAGAAAACAGCACAATTATCCATTTGATGTTGTAAACAGAGAGGACACCTTGTTTGTCAGCAGAGAAGAATATCACACACTTATGAGGACTGACCCCAAACAGCTTAAGAAGAACATTTGGGTTGAAAGGTTGTCATGTCCACATTTTTTCTGCTTTTCAAGTACACCACATATATACAAATATCCTTACTCGAAGCAATATTGTCTTCAGTCTCTGTGTCCGATGTCCTCAGCTGCTCAATGCTTATGTCCAGTTTTTCATCAATTTTCTCTTCAATTGTCCTAATTTTTTCTGGTTCTTCCATTTCTGCCTCTGTCCTAGACAGCTTGCCTCTTGTTCTTCCTCTTCTTGCTGAGGCAGGCGGGCACACCACAGTCTCATCCTCAGAGCAGGTGGACTGAATGAGGGCAGTGCTCTTTTTATCCTTGGCCTGCCTCTTGGGGACCCCCTCTGCAGGGGGTTCTAACAGCGTTTTAAGTTTGGGGGCCGTCCTTCTTGCAGTGGTACGCTTTTTAGGAACATCCATTTTTTCCGCCTCGGTATTAGCATCTGAGTCACTCTCATCACTAAACTCGACCTGCATTAAAAGAAGAATGTTTTGTAAAATATATAGCTTTTTTTTTTTTAAATTACAGTAATACATATCATCTGAATAGATGCCCACAAATACCTTGAACAGTGATTTCTTTGTGCGTCTGGGGGCTGCGGGCACACGTTGAGCCCTGTCTTGAACTGGAGACAAATCTTCGTACACACGAAACTGTAGCTTAGAGGCAGCCTTTGTTGTCCCTTTCCGTGCTGAAGCAGGGGCTTTTACCTTTTGAACAGGTGTAAAGGTCAAAGTAGGTACCACTGTGTTAAACTCAAAAGAACCAAGCTCCATAACAGAGGGCTTGGTCTTCCCCATCACAGGTGTACTTGGAACCTTGCTCTTTCCTTTGGATGTGGAGCTTGTCACTTGAATCGTGGGTCTAACAGCCTGGACCTTCTTTGCCTCCTTTGTCTTGATGGAAACCTCCGGGTTTTTATCTGTACCAACCAAGTCTTTACTCTTCTTAAGCACAGATGGAGGAGGTACCATTTTGTGTTCTGATTTCAGCTGTATACCCTCTTTTGGTGCATTCCAGGTCCAAGCATTTACGAAAAGTTCCTCTGGAGTGCATCCCTTCTTGGTAGCCAGGGTAACTAAACACAACATGGCTTTAGTTGCCATTAGGCCTGCTTTCAAAGGTCTTAGCACAGGAGATGGCATTGAATTAACAAATGCCAAGCCAGCCTCCAGCACATTCCATATACCATGGATCTTGTCAAACCTCGGTTCCAACCCAGACAGGGCCATGCGAAGGTAAACACGGCCCACCACATCCTGCATCAGGGTAGGTTTAGCTGAGCCTTTGGTGGAGCCACAGAGAGGAAGGAGTTTAGCCAGTTTCAGCGATAGTTTGTTTGTGACACTCTTACAGCGTGTTAACGCGGCCCGGTGAAGTTTCAAACTGGCTTTTGCTTCAGCAGGTCCCAGCTGGAGAGCCAGATCACCCCGTGTAGCAGCCCAACGAGCAGTGACACGGCCCAGACAAGGCTCAGAGCAGCAGGGGCAATGGCAGTCCAATTCATGAGCCAGGGAGGAGAGCCAGCGGCGGGGCTGGGCTTTGAGAGGCGGGGAGCTAGCCTGATCCCTCTCCACAGATTCTTTAGGAAGCCACCTAGTGCTTAGGATGTCTTTAAACTCATCCTCAGTGGTGGCTAAGGGAGATTGTGCTTTTTGTGCTGGACGACCTTTCCTTGGCTTGATTTTCACCTCTGCCTTGTGCTCCTGGTCAGAAAAATCTAAAGAAGAAAAGTCCATTTTGTACTTCAAGATAAGCAACACTTACAGAAATTTTTGAAGTTATGGTGTTTTTAATTGTGCTTTTAAGTGACCTGTACAGAGTTCCAGAATGTTCCTGACTTTGTCCAAGTCAAATCCACTCTCATCCCTCTCCCCCTGCATCAGCTCCAACTCAGCTTTCACCACCAACAGCTCTGCACATCTACAAAAAGAGAATAGAGCATGTTTATATTAAGTATGTGCTAGCTGTGTTATAGGCATGCTTACTATAGACAAATTGATAACAGTGTACCAACCAAAACAACACACATGTGGTATAATGTCAGTATGATTACATCACAACACATCTGTTTGTATTTCAGAAAAACGTGACTGGCCAGCATGAACTCGTAATATCAGTGAACTAAATTTTAAACCCTATGTACAAGTACATACTGGCTGAGTGCCTGCAGCTTGATGGCCAGTTTAAGGGCTTCTAGGCACTGGAACCTGGCATCATAGATGGCTCCACAGCTGCTTCTCAAAGTCACCATCTTCAGAGAGCACTGCAACAACTCTGAGAGAAGCTGCCACTTCAGCACAAGGTTGTCTCCTGCTCACAGTCCGAGGGATACAGAAAGAGAATAAACATGGCAAAGTCAGACAGCACAAAGAGCAAACACAAAATGTACCGGCAGTCTGCCACAAAAGTCACAGTTAATGATGCTGTGAGACGAGCCTACCTCGGTCGACGAAGCGCACGTCTGAGTCGACGCTATGAGTCCCATACAGGCCTTTCCCCACTAAAGTGACCAGCAGACTGCAGAGAAGCTTCAGACTTTCATACAGAGCCATGTCTGGGCTATTCACACCTAAGGTATAAAGACCAATAGTCAGCAACAATCCTTGATTCATTATTGTCACAAATCAAAAACAAAACAGCTCACAGTCTGGTATAAACAGGTGTAGCCAATGCTGCTACTAACCATATTGTGTGATACGACACCGCTGGGCTTGTGGCAGTGCAGCTGTGTCCAAACTCAGGTAAGAGCTGCAGGTTTGGAGCACCCGTGCACGCAACAGGTACCAACTCTTGGACTGTCTCTGCTCATTCACCTCTTTAAGCACCTCACACAGATACGGCACCCCACGATCCACCTGACATTTGGCCGGGAGGGAAAGGGGCAATGTGTTAAAATATTCCAGAGCCGCATTTCAGGAGGAAAGACAGAATTGAGTAATATGACAAAACTCAAATCACCCAACTCGAGGGCGCGCATTACCTACCTGTCCAGTGCTATAGCAGTACTGGGCTTTCAACAGAACCATCAGCATGGAGAATGAAGAAGGTCCCTCCGGTGTTGTATCTGAGGTAAGAAACTTTTCTGCTTGCTCTAGCTGGGCCTGAAAGTAAAGTGAGTTACACTTGAAAATGATTTGTCATACATTTAAAATGGGAACAAATCAATCATTTATATGAGGTGATATACTGTGTATTCAGTGAGAATAATAATTACCAAAGCCAGCTCGGGGGCACCCAAATCCAGGAGGATCTTGGCTGATTGACAGAGGGAGCTGGCACTTTCTTGGCCATCACCAAGGTGACGTGAGAAGCCAAAAGCGCATTGGTAAGATTCTAAGGCCTTCAGAGGCTACAAAAGAGAGAAAGAGGAGATGTGATTAATACCATCTAAAATCGCTGGTGGTATTAAAACTGGATGTAAAAGCCAGCAGGTTACATCAAGAAAGTTTTATTCAAACAAATATTTAAGATTCAATTCAATTTTAAATTTTTATCTTGCTAATTATGTTATGTATATTAACATATTCTTTAATTTTTTGTTTTATTGTATCCCACCATAGGAGAAAAAACAACATGCAATTTGGGCACTTTAGCAACGCAATGGGATTCCAGTCAAACTAGCTGGTTTGGCTTGAAAAATCCTGGATTGAGAAAAAGTTCACACGTACCTCTCTAATTTATATAATGCCCTCCTGATTAGTGCAAGGTGAGATTTTGATTAAGTGGGAAGTCAAAGTCCACTTCAAGTGAGAGGGAGGAGCTTAAAGAAACCAACTAAAAAGGAAGGCTTTACCCAGGGTCTGTACTGTTACCTTTCCCATGAGTTTGAAGAGAGCAGCAGTCACAGCAATGGAGCTGCAAGTCTGCTTGGGATTCCTGACAGTTGGCACAGCGCTTCTCTGCAGGAGAGCAGACCATTGGTCCAGAGCGCGTTCCAAAGGCTGGCATAATTCTTAAGGAACAAACAGAAGAAAATGTCTGTTACACACACAGAAAGAGAGAGACAATAAGGGATAAACTAATATCTACATAGGTAAGATTACACTGACCCTGGATAGACAGCTGACAGAGCCATTTAAAGTACATGATGGAGCAGAACCAAAATATATACTCTGGAACTAATTAAAGCCATTATATGATGCAGCAAACCACAGTTGTGTAACTCAAGGGGTCCTTACTGCTTTCTCCAGCCAGGTTGAAATGCAGGCCCTCATAGACATGGACGCTGTCCTGTGACTTCTGCTTATCTTCATAATCAAAATCATTGGTCCCTATGGGAGTGGCCACACACTTTGTCTGTTGACGCAACTCCTCCAGTTTTTTGTCCTTATCAATGGCCTGATCAAAAAGAAAGCAATATAAATACTAGCAGTCTTCAAATCAATCCATACAGTCGTTATACTGTATGGAAGAACTTTAAGGATATTACAATAAAGTATTTCAGTTCCATTACAGCATAAATTACTATAAGAACTTAGAATTTGATGTGTATCAGTATTTGAGGCCAGAAAATGCTTGTGTGAAATTGCTTGTTCTTTAAAGCGTAATTTTCCTATCAAAACAGTAAAAAAGAAACACAAAATGGGTAGCTAATTGTTCCACAATTACTGTAAGCCTTTAAATATTGTATGCTATATATAATAAAATATGCTGACAGATGCACCAGTGCTCACCTCTTGAAGATTTTTCTCAAGGGTGCAGATATAGAGCCAAAGTAACGCATGGGCCTTATCATCCTTCAGCCTGTCAGCATTCTCTGCCGTCTCTGGTGTTTCCTCCAGTAATCGTAAAGCTTCATTGGTAAAATCTACTGCAGCGCTGTCGTTACAAATGCAGATAAAGAACACAGAGACATTTGTGTTGTAGTCATGTGAGCATTTCTTTCCTATTTCTGGTTGCAGTGCCAACTTTGATTGTACAACCCAACCAAGAGTATTCTGCTGGCCACTCACACTCCAGAGCGTCAACCTGATAAATTCATGTCCATCGAGCAACATTGTTCATATGAAGTGCTGATGTAAACAAAATCTCTTACCAGTCAGTCTGTTCACTGAAATCCTGGAAACACACAACTTGGGCCATTTCATACAAGTAAACAGCTCGCAGATGGGTATGGGGGCTCTCCTCGTGGCAGATGTCCAGCAGATCACAGAGAGTGTTGTAACGCTCCTGAGCAGTGTCTCCTGCCACCTCCTTGTAGGCACGCAGCTCTTCCTCCAACAGGGAAAGCATTACTTTCTCATCAGGGACATCAGGACCAAAACCATCACGCAATGTCCTATTCCAGGCATGTGACAGGACAGGACAGAGTGTAAGCAGTTAACTTTCTAATATTATCTATATTTATAACACTCCCTTACAACTTAAGGCACATTCTCACAACTACAAAAATATAAACCCACTGAAAGCACACATCTTGATATACACCCAGTGACCACATTACTGGCTACACCTGGACATGTCTTGGCAGGAATAATTAGGCATCAGAGACCAAATCAAGTCTCTTGACTCTCTTAATTAAGAGATAATGTTTGTGTACCTGAGTCGAATGTCCTCCTCGCCAGTTCGTAATGCATCAGTCTTGGTTTTCACCCACAAAGAGACCGGTTCAGCCATATGAGTAGTGATGTTATCCTCCAGTGCCTTCAGCCACAGGATGACAAAGTCCAGCGCTCTTTCAAGCTGTCCAACCCGACGAGAACTCTGCACCGCCAGCATGAAGGGCCGGCTCAGCTGCATGATGGGAACATAAACATTATAAATGGTTGGATGGATATGATAATAACAGACAACTATATAAATTACTATAGCTCCCATTCAGAATAATTTTAGTTTGAGCCTTAAACTTGGACCCTCCACAAACATTTTAAACAAATCCTTAACAGATGCACAACATACAATATACTGTGTATTAATTTATTTAAGATTGAAACAATGTGGCACACAAGAAACAATAAAATAACTGTACCCTATCAACAGAGAGGGAGAGAGAAGGGTTCTTGCAGAGCTCCCTGCAGGGAATCTCAGCCAGAGTGAAGGCTTGGTCATAGAGTTTCTGATTGTACAACCAGCATGCTAAGTTGCTCACAGCAATCACTACAGGAAATATGGTGAACACAAAATGGGTTATTAAATTAAAATAAATAAAAGTATTGTCATGCTAACCATCGTTGTCAAAGACAGACTGCTTCAATTACTTCGAAACTACAAATCAACTCCACATTAAATGTTGCCTTCATTTCAAAATACACCAAAAGTAACTTGACAACGCTGATGAACAAACATCAAACTTGTCACCACCTGCTTTGATGAAAAAGTTTTCACTGGGCTG
This sequence comes from Lamprogrammus exutus, assembly GCA_900312555.1. Classification (NCBI taxonomy): domain Eukaryota; kingdom Metazoa; phylum Chordata; class Actinopteri; order Ophidiiformes; family Ophidiidae; genus Lamprogrammus; species Lamprogrammus exutus. The sequence goes on along the minus strand of OMOW01028952.1, from coordinate 14,735 downwards.
CTTGCGTAGTTCAGTCATCATCTGTCCAGCTGAGGCTTGACAGTACAGCAGAACTCTGTCCAGTGTGTCACTGTTCTCCAGCTAAAAAAGACAAATTATAACCAACACGGTGACTAAAATCCAAGTCTAAGAAATATAAAACCCTCTACAAATATGGTGACATTGTAACTTTTACTGTCATCAGTATTAGGAAATTTGTTGGAGGTGATGCCTCACCTGTGAAGCCTGCATGCTGTCATAAGCAAATACGAAGCCTTGGTACATACTGAAGCAAAGGCAGTGTTGCAATCTGCTCCGCTCAGTCTCACTTGTCAACTTCTGTTGTGTTAATAAATCAAAACACACATTAGATGAAATGTCATTAACATATGCACACAGTCAATTCTGTTATAATACTGAAAAAAACAAAATAAAACAAATATTTAAGGCACATCATTTCTCTGCTCTCACTCTCAATAACAGATGGGATCCATCTGATCAATGATCACACTAACCTTCTGAAGTATTTTTGATATCAGTTCTTGATGTTCCTCAAGAAATGAAAACCAGGCCAGGAGCACAGGTCCGCTTAATCCCTTGCCGTGTCCACTTTCAGCAGCCCAAACCACCAGATTGCACCCCTCCAGAATTGCATGAGCTTCTCTGTCCCCCAGATCAGCAGAGAGAGACCTCAAAGCCCTTGCACACTCAGTGAAAGCCTGGCCACTCTCCTGTCCAGCGCTTTTGGTAGAGCAAACCTTTACCGCCCATTTCCCAAGCACAAGAGCTGTACCGTGACAGTCACTGTGGTGCCTCACACTGCAATTAATTTCATCCAGTAAGGTGGACGCAAGATCGTAGAGGCCTGCTTTACAAAGCAGTTTGACTAGAATAAGCACCACTTCGGACAAGACATGTGAACTGGATAACTTAATAGCTTGACTGTTGCTGCCCCCCTCACAACCTTGACCACCAGTCCAGGAGCTGGAGAAGAGGGTATGTATTGTCTGTAGAAGAAAAGAACCATCCTCCTTGGTCACTGCTCCACAGCTATTCTCAAACTCAACTAAGGCATCCTCTGCATACACTGGAACCTTGGAGTAGGATGGAGTTGATGCAGTCTCTGTGTCCAACAGCAGGAGGAAAGCCAGAGCTTGCAACTTGCGGTAGAGTTTGTCCCTGGGATTGAGTTTTGTCCCGTCTTTGACAGGAGTTGGTCCATTCCAGAGCACTGAAAAGCAGCTCCGCACAAGAACACAGTAGTCCTCAACCTGTGGACCAAGCAAGTGTTAACCTTCTTAAAAATGAGACTAAGAAACAGGTCATGTAGTGTATATATATGGGACAGAAATATACATATAAAATCCACTCTGATACATACCTGCTGCCATGTGGTAAGCCTGTTGTAAAGCTCTCCAGCTAGATGTCTGCATAGATTGTGAACTCCCAGAGAACTTAGTTTCTTGACTATATGGAAAAGAATCTTTTCCATGTACAGAGGACTGCTCTGGGCAGCGCATGTTCCAGAAACATCATAGCCTTGAAGGGAAAGCTCCACAAGTTTCACCAACTGATTGATATGGTCCAAGTCAGGGGATCCCACACCAAGTTGATGGTTACAGGCTCTGATGACTCTGTCACAAAGCGTGCGACCCCGCAGGCCCAGGGGACTCTTCAAATAGTTCTGTAATATGTACAGCAAACAATATCATGTCCTCTCTTTCAGGATAACAAGCCTAATATGTAGCTAAACAGCATTTTGCGTGTTAGCATGCTGTCTAACACACCAAACAAAATGGATCTCCTAACGAGGCAGATAATTTGACTTTTACATCTCAAATTTGGACATTCAACATTTACGTGTAAAACGTCAAAAGGAAGCAATTATAATAAAACTGAAACAGATATAACATCTCGAACTCCCACGAGCATGTAATGCTAAATTTCACACGACGAATTTAATTTCTCTGTAAACCGAGTCAGAAAATGCTGAAAAACCAAGAGTAAACGGTTTAATATCGTTAAATATTATGCGCTTTAAATTAACTTTTAATAATTCTGACTCATATTTTATGAACTTATACATAATATTATACATATATTAACTTGCATCAGCAAAACGACCGGTAGACCGTAAACAGGTCTGCTAACATGTTCGCTAACCTGTAGTTCTTGAAGTAAAAGCTCCGTCTCTTTCACCGAAGCGGTCCGCTCGATGAACTCGTCCACTTTTAAGCACTTCATGTCAACAGCTGAAAGATACATAGGTTAGTTAGTCTCGTTAATCACATTTTGGTGAAACCCAGTTACCTTAGCGTTAGCTAGCAAAAGCTTTAAACTGAGCTGCATCTCTTCACAACATGACGGAGTTTGAAATTTTCAACATTTGCAAAACAAGACACATTATTGCCCTCGTGTTACCTCGAAACGTTTGTAATTCACTCGGTTTACAGCGTAAAACGTCCGGTGGCTGATTGGAGGTGCAAATTGTTCAGAACTAATAACATAACTGAATCTAATGGCTGCTCCTAAACTTGTTTCCACTCGACAACTGCGTCCCCGCGCACCGTTTTTGAAAGGCGATAGCTAACCAATCAGACAGCACGTCCGCATTTTCAGGAAATATGACGCAAGGGCTTATGGGTAATGTAGTGTTTTTATGTCATGCAAAACTGCACATTTGCGCGGCTAATTTAACTTGGAGAGTTTCATGCCGAGTCAAGTGTGACGTGTTCGCTCGGGTGCCAGGCAGTCCCACCAACATTTCCCATAGATCAATCTGTATTTTTTAAACTAAATTTTACCATGGTATTTTAACCACATGGTGTTTCACGTTTTTCATGTAATCAGGTTGGTTAGTCTGTATATTACACAAGACCATTTTTTATTCTAGATGGATGTGTGATTGTTGTTGTGGCATTGAGTTGCTGTGATTATGGACCTCAAACTAGAATGAGGTCGGTAGAGCACACGT
>OMOW01028947.1:0-15701 GCA_900312555.1 Lamprogrammus exutus | reverse complement strand
TATTGTAAAACCCCAAAAAAAAAAAAAAAAAAAATTCTGGGGGAGGATATCCCTGGACGCCCCTACAGAGTTTGCCTTCATACCTTGTAGCCTTTTTCACTGCTCTTGAGTTTGCAGGTATGCTTCTCATCACTAAGGGGTCATTGTAAGAGGTTATTGTAGGATTTTCCTTTTGTACAGCAGGGTCCACGGATGGACATCAACAAAACAAAAGAAATGACCTTAATTTTGATCATCACCCATACATTGATGTTTCAAAAAAGTTAAATTCTCTAAAGGTTAATGGTTGAGTTCAGAAGGAAACAAAGCCTCTGTTGATCAGAGATAAATAACAATGTATCACTTTTTCCCTATGTGAGAAATTGGCTATTTTTCACTTTGTCAGAAAAGCAATTTTGAAAATATCTACTCCTCAGCTTCTCCTTCCTGCAAATTGTGACATGATCTACAATGTTAAATATGCATCAAAAATGCTTCAATTGTCAGAATGCAGAATGCACAGCTGAAAAAACAGAAGGATAATTTGTCAATGTCAGCTGAACTATAAATATTCCAAAAGACTGCTTAATTATCAATAGATCAAAAGCCAGAGTCTTCTGGGGAATTTTTCATTTTCATAAATAGAATTTCATTGATTAATGTTTATGTTGTCCTGTCCAGTATCAGTCATGAATAGTTGCTAGCTATATATGCAGTCCATGCTATACACCAACGGATGCATGGGTACATCCCTTATGTAACACAATCAATTGCAATCTGTCAGTCAGTCCAACACCAGACTTGCCTACTTCTCACACTGAAAAACTGTGGCAGGACCCGGAGATATGTTTCTGTCTATGAATTATTGACATTAGCAAAGCAAATGCTCACAGTGGATAAACTATTAAATATGACAAACCCCCGACCTCTTACAAGCTGTCTGATAGCTTGAGGTTAAATCATCTCGGCAGTTTTGTGTGGGGTCAGGGGAAGAATATGCCAATGTGAAAAGATTGCTTACTTGTCTCTGTCCCATCTGACATAAAATCATATGCATAACAATACACATCATATTGAAAGCATGGTTGCCTGGTGGTTATGAGTTCTTCTCATGCCTGTCAGCCTTGTCAAATGATTTGAGCGGGATATTGAACCCCTATATGCCCCAAGGATGCTGAACTCACTGACAGATCTGTACCCCAACTCAGGATTGATAAGCCAGAGGCAAACAAGATAATGCAAAATTAAAACTTTTAGCAATTGAGTTGAAAATCTATTAATTAATTAATTAATCTATTGACCGCACGACACGATCCCCACAAATCTGGCAAATTTGTAGTCTGCAGATTGTTATTTTACATAATTGCTATTACGGTATGTCGGTGGTTCTCAAACTGTGGTATGGGTGCCACCAGTGGTACTTGCATCGCCCCCTGGTTGTACTCAACATGACTGTAAATTTTCAGAATCAAACCCATTGAAATTCTGCTATTGTGGCAACATGAACAAAAGAATGGGTTTCATTCAAATACAGCTGCATTTCAATTCTCTTTTAATGAAGTTTTCTTCTTTTTCTTTTAAATTACCCAACTCTTCTTGAGTGCAGATAATGTACACACGGGACAAGTTGTGAACGCATCTGCATTCCTACTGTGAAACATCTCAATTTCAATCCTACCCATGAGGTTTCTCTGTGATTTTTCTTAGAGTTTGTGAATTGTTAGAGATGTGCTAATTAAATGTTTTGGTTTGCTCAGAGTTCATACTCGGAGCAAAAAGTTTGAGGACAAGAATGTGTATCACACAAAATTAAATAAGTGGAAAAGAGTTATCAGTCTTTCAGACATGAAATACGAGTTCAAAAAAACCTTTCTAATGTCATGTATTTGTTTTTGCCTTCATGGAAACGCTGTCCTCATTCCCATCTGATCTCACATACATATTCATCAGAGTTTCAATGCAGATGTTACATCTCCACATTTCTCAGTGAATAGCTGCTGGATAGTTTTGAGAGATGCTTGACAAGGATTCAGGATATTGAAAGACATAAGATAAGATGAACTCCACTGATCCTCACAGGGAAATTAGGAAGAATGCCTCAGTTGAGATATCCCATGCAGAGTTTCCTGAATCACTATCAGCATGATAATATAGCTGCAGCTCATCAGTGCGCTAACCCACCCATCTCAATGGCATTCTTTTTCTCAGTCATTTAATTCATTGTCATTCCTTGTCTTTGTTCCAGCTGAATCAAAAAATGGCTCAATAATGTGATGAATCAGATGGAACTGATGACAGTGAAGCTGCTAATGTTCAGAATGAATCATCTGAGATTTATTGAACCACTGCAACTGTAAAATGTGAAGTATGTAAAGCCAAAGTGGTAATCCTTCAAATAGAATAAATCAAAACTTCCTATTCATCATGGACCTCAAACAATGAGTGTCAGCTCCCTGATTTAAGGTGGCACTAAATGTGATCTTTTTCTTTATATCTAGCTTTAAAATGGCTTTACTTAATCAAGATTTGTGTGTACACACTGGGGAGTTCATAGCTGGTCTTGTAAAATAAGTTTTTGTAGGTTATGGTGATTTAAAATTTATTAGATTAAATTTATACTCAATAATGTTGCATCTTCACGCTCCTCATATTCTAGAAATTGGATTGGATTGTGTATGTTATAGCAGTAAACAATAAAAAAAAATCTCTTCTGTTACTGGATAGACTTTGACTTTGTTTTTTAATTGTTGTTGAAGTCAGTAATAATCAGTAAGCTCATGTGCTTTTTCAAAAATAAGCTATTTACAGCTACAATAATCACTTTTTTGTCACCAGAGAGCAGACATACATCAAAATAACAGGACAGACACACGGCCCTCACAGTTCTCGAGTGTTTCTGGGTACCTGATCCATGTAATTCAAATAATCACGCTTCTTTTAGCTTTGTTTGGTGTCGATCAACTCTTGAGAAAAATCTGTCCAATTCACAGGAACAGTATTACCCAAAGACCTCATGTGATTTGAAATAATCATCTTAATCCCAGTCAAATCTGCCATGTCTGTAATTTGAAAAGTGAAAATTCCACTGCAAATTGAGTCTTTGGGGACTTAGCATCTCTGTTATCAGGTTCAAATACAGAGTTTGTCAGTTTTCATATTGGGTGTTGATGAGAAACCATTGAGAGGCAACCATGTCGGACAATGAGCTGTAAACCAAACCATCAGTGACGCTGATTTAAGAATAAAGTCTGAAGTTGTAATTTTTTCATTTCTGGGATGGTAAGTCTAAGTCAATTTACAAAAAATAAAATACAATTTTAAAAAAGTCATCCAAATGTCTTCTTCCCCCTCCTCTACCCATCCATTCCTGACTTCTGAATTTCTTAGTAAGACTTTCAGAGTGGCACTTAATCATGTCAACATTCATTGCCATAAGCATTTAGAACCATTTTAGCATTACAAGAAGTAACTTATTGGTCTGGTTGTTTAGAGCTGTTCTAACAATCAATAATCTGTGGATATAAGCATTGATTTTTCTTAATGGTGCTGAAAATAGTGTTCTTCCCTGATAAGGTAAGGACGAGCAATTACAAGCCATTCAATTTGTTCCATTAAGAAAAAGCAAATCAGGCTCATTATCCTACACTGCATGTCCAGAAAGGACAGGAGCCTCTGAAGATGTAAACATGAACACTCTACAGTGACCTTTTTCTAGTTTATAATCTATGGCATGTATTCTAAGTGGGTTCAATTCTTTGTATAAAGTATTTCTACTTTGCTTCAAGCTTGTTGCAATGTATTGTATGAGAAGTAAATTAATTTAATGTAATAAGTGAGGTATTGGCTGCTTGAATTATTTTTTTCTGTCAGAGGTATGTGAGATGACAGCATTTCCTGTTGTTGTGCTCATTATGCAAATTATACTGCATCTCATTGACGAGTGAGGTGCATGGTGATGACTAATGCTGAAATATTTGTTAGGAGAAAATTAAGAGTCAAATCAATAACATTTATTTTATACAGATGCTTAGCCTATTATAGTAGAGATGACATTTCTGGTGTTTAATTAGCACCTAAAATTATAATAAGTAAATCAATACACATTAAGTATGACATGAATACTTGTTTGGTAACATTACATTTGCATACCATGTTGTTATTTGAAGGGATTTTACAGTGTAATATTAATTATTTTAAAGGGGTCATATTATGCCTTCCCTCATTTTTTATAGTTTTACTGTAGTATAATCAGTGACCCTGTTTTGCAGTCTGTAAGCTTTGCCAGCTCTGGTTGATACAGCTGACCAATCAGAACAGACTAGACTTTTTCAGGAGGGTGCCTTAACGAGAAAGCCCCTAAAACAAGCTATTTTTACTTAGTGTGCACAGTGGTGCTGCAGTAAGGGCGAGTAAAGGTGAAGTTTGAAGGGTTTTTGGGTTGTTGTTTTTTTGCAAGTGTGTTTAAACTTTGCCACGGTTTCAAAATAGAAAAATATGGAAATGTTCCCATTAGGTAATTTAGTTTTTGCTTGGTGAAAAAATATGTATTTTGTTTCCATTACATATGCAACACTGTGCTGTGAAAGTGTAGCAGTCATGAGATGTAGACGAAACATTTTAGCTCATGTTTTTGGACAATGTTTGAGCAGGCAGTCTGCTGCAGACATATCTGTTTATGTGCATAAACATCCTTATCCCCAGTCTACATCCCCTAGCTCTAAGGATAATCTTTGTGTGTGATTGAAAAGTAACGTGTCTCTGCGGAGAAGAAGGATGAGACACCTGAATTTGCAACCAAAATAATACAAAAGCTCATATTAATGATTTCTGCTGCAGCCTTTATTTTACTCAAACTGGAAGAGGAGGAAAAACAGGGCATAGAAGCCATGAAAGTTAACACAAAAAATAAAATGACCTGTGGGTTTTCTCTTCATAGATTACTGAGATACAAGATTTGCACAGGATTGATTGCAAAATGATGAATCTATTTAGCGAGGAGCAGGAATAATATTTTATCAATCCCACCTCCCCAGAATATTTATCTTGTCTGATTGAGGCTTTAGGGTGAGTACACTTATTTGTGATGACTTCAGAAAATGCGACAAGAAAAGGGAATTCAAAAATTTGGAAATCGCTACCACAATCTGATAGTAACACCATAAAACTCAACTTGAACCAAAAATGGTTATGTTGCTTATTTTAACAGTAATGACAGTGGAACATTCTGATACGATAAGAATCCCTACATGAATTAGTGCTGAAATGACTCAGGGTAGTTTTACTTCTACTCTGCATAATGTACTCTTACAAGTTTCTCACCTGCCAAGTAGGCCATAATGGGTCAGCAAATGTCACACAATCTGCATGCTTAAAGATTTTTTATTTGTTTTTGTTTTTCAATTTTGCACGTTTGTGTCTTTTGAGTTTCTTCTCCCTCTAACACCCATGCTGGTCTTCATGCTGCAATGGCTGTACTGTCACAGTCTCTGCTGCAGCATCCAAAGTGCAGGAGAGGGAGAATACATCAAAAGTAGCATTATAATCCTACTGATGTATGCATTCACATGGGATTCATATTATCAAGTGTAAATTCAAAGAAAGTAGTGACATGAAATATTCAGACAAGATTACATTTTGTAATCATTCCAATAATTGGAGCTCCTTGGGTAAAACTGGCCCCCCCAGAAATATAGAGTGACTACATTAACCTAAGTACTGTACTTACAAGGTCTTGATCCCAGGTAATGCAGATATCTTCTGAGTGATTGATGATCAAAGGCTAGAGGTGTATTTTCGGAAGGGAACCTATTTTGTTGCAGACTATGGGCTTGAGTTTAGTGGATGGTGTAAGTGGGATGCTTAAGTCAAAAGAACCGCAGGGAAAGATACTTGTACTCAGAGTTGAGCTGCACAGGCGATGTGCTCCATTTCTGGGCAGCACATTCAGATTATTAAAATTTGTTACGTCCAGTCCATACCTCTGAGGTTGCCAGAATCATAGTGGCAATAGCTGTGTTGTTGTGTGTGTGCATGTGTGTGTGTGTGTGTGTGTGTTATGCTGCAATCAGACATGATTTTAAGGCAGTATGAACTGTACCCCATCAGAATGATGTTATAGTACTTACAATGCTGTTTTTGTTTAAAACTTTTTTCTGGTCTAAAAAACATTTTCTGTAGTCAGTGATGTCTCACTATCCCATGAAGATATTTTCAAATGCAGCCTCCTGTGCAGTGACAGAGTTTGCGGAGAAAACCCTGCTGCGATGACATTAAAGTAAAGTATTAAAGCACACAAAAAATGTTATTTTCTGAACATCTCAAAGAAATCTCTGCAGTCAGCCTTCATCAGTCTTGCAATGATTGGATGAAAAAAAAAAAAAAAAACTGGTGTCACAGCTGAATACTACAGAAAACTGGTCACTTGTCTGGAAGCTGCAGGCCAGAAATCAATATCCATGGCACGCTGTGAGGAATAAAGCAACACTCCTAAGTGACAGCATGACACCGGCCCTGTGAACACACATAGCCTGTCTTCACCTAATGCAAGTTTCTATGATATGAGTTCTACTCCAGGATGTCTGAAACCATATGGTGAAAATGTTGTATAAAGTGCAAAACAATGAGGAGAGTGACATAAATGTAATCCCACTTGTAGGAGAGAGAGAGAGACTAAGACCAATGCATAAATGTAGGAGCTGTCAGCAGGTGGCCAAGTTACCCAGACAGACATCCCACACTTTCCAAATGAGGAAGTATGATTTTTCACTTGATGCTCAGGGAGAAGTACCTCCTTGATCACAGGAAACCTTTGCTGCTGATTTATTATGCTTTCACAGCAAAGTTACTGTATGTGTCACTAAGACCGAGTCTTCTGATAATAAAGTGTAGCAGTGTAAAATGACAGATTTGAATGATTAAAATATAAAAGTACTTCAGGCTATGAGGTGAAATGACCCAGAATTAGGGAACATGATCGCTTTCATAATTTTGTTAACTGCTATTTTAACATCAATATGTTAAAATAATACTTTTCGTCTGTGTTTTTAAGAGTAGGTGTATTATTTTACACAGAAGGAACAAAATCAAAGATACAATATCCAAAGAAGAATTTATACACCCAGAAGTCTTAATCACAACCAAACAAAGCTCCCAAAAGTCCATACGTTTCCAAAGTTTTCATCATCACTCTTTAAAATGATGGCAACACAGAGGAATGCCTGTTTCTAGTTAATATGCAACCTACCTTGGTATCTTAAACTGTAACTGTTATTATTATTGGTTACTGTCTTAACAATGTATAATATAACTTCTTATAAGTGAGTAATCCTGAATTTTTATTTTTATGGAACTTCATCACTGTGCTTCAGGACATTTCAGTGTTTGTTCACTGTTTCTTGACTGAATTTGGGGGGGGGGTCATTCTGACAGTCACATATTTAAGTGAGAGCACCCGAATGTGTGTTTTATGTATATGAGGGTACATTTTGGAACAGCAAGAGCTGCTAAATGAGATATTTTGCATGTAACAGTTCATTTTAAATGGCAGATTCGCCAGCTGCGCATCAGTATGACAATAGATTGGAGAATTTATGTTTGTGTGACTTCTAATATTGTGACAAAATGGTTTATGGTCTCAAACTAATTGGACAATCCCAGCCTATAAGAATAAGATATGGGAACTCTGAAAGTGAGAAATATTACCTGTAAATAAAAGAAGATTGCTGCATTGGCTATTTCACAGAAGGTAACTGCAATTTGCCTTTTTGCATATTACAGCACTTCAGAAGTTTTGGGAGGAATTGAAGATGTAATATGAGCCATCCACAGGCTCCCAGATGGATAATACAACCCTGTTAGTGTGGGACAAAACAACTTTTTTGCTTGTTATTCTGTCTATGCTATTTCCACATTTAGCTGCCACTTTGTCTATATCATAAGTAGCTATGATAATACAAAATCAACAAAACACAATAGCAGAAAACATCTACAGCCCAGAATCCTCAAGCCCTAGATCCCAAACCAGACCAGAAACGTTATCCTTCCAGTTTACTGCAAGATATCTCCAGGCTGCTGATGGCATCTAAATCCCAGACTTGCCCCTTTAAATTCCATCCATAAAAAATACCTCCTGAACTTGGCTTACTTCTACTTAGGGCTGTAAAGAGTTATCGTTCTTTTTCATGGCTATATGAAATTACTGGATGTTGAAAATTTACAGACCAATTTCCAAACTTCCAATCCTCCAAAATAATGCCACAACAAGTTAACTGATAGGATCTTTAAATTATATTCCAGATAATAAACAACTACAGAAGCACAAAATAAGAACCAAAACATCAAGATGTCTTCTTCCCTGTACTGAACAGAAATTAATTTGTAAACCCTTGATAGGTAAACAGCCACACACACATTTTTTTTAATATTATCAATTGTACAATAATTCTGTTTGCATTAGTCACACTGTATATACAGTCAGGCATTTTCCGTACTTGTAGAAATGTAGCCATACTTTTGTCTTCCAGAATTGATTGCTGCACTGCACTCCTGCAGTGCTGAAGGAGAATGTTGCAGTCCCTCTGCATTTGTAACGAGCTTCTTATCAATGTCAGCGAGGCCAGACACTGGCTCAGTATTTCAGCCCAAACTCAAGACTCATTTATTTAATGCAACTTGCATTAAATAATTGTGCCCTGGTTTTAACAGAATCAGACATTATCACTCCCTTCCCAGACCTGCATCCTTGTAAAACAAGGAGGAAGAGGAAAGGAGACATTGGCTGATTAATGGTTGATAGAATTTGACAGACAATTGTGTGACAAAAAAAGTGCTTTGGAATTTCCTGGATTTCTGCATTAATTACTCTTCAAACGCAGTTTGATCTTCAAAGTCAAAATAAAAGACAAACACATTCTGGCTGAACTAATGACACACAAACAAGTACACCGTCTTTATTGAACACATTCTTTAATAATTCATAGTCCAGGCTGGTAAACGTATGCCACCCCTGTATCTAATAACCAGAAGCTGAGCAGCAACAACCTCAACTAAGATTTTCCTGAAGACTTATACTTATTAGACTTGTACAACAGGTGATGGAACAGTATCTCTTTTGGGTTAAGCCTGGCCTAAAATTGTTGTTTTTAGGCAGTTCTGTTGTTGATTTTCGCATGTGTTTTTGGTCTTTGTCATGTCACATCATTCAACTTCTATTAGGCCTCAGATAACAGACCTCACTTGACATCCTCCATTCTGTTTTCTCACAGAGTGACTGTGATAACAAACCAGCCTAAAACCAAGACGCTCCCTCCTCTTCACAGTTGGAATGACATTTTAGTGTTGATGTTCCTCCAAACAGCGTTGTGCTATTCTTTCTCCTTAATTCTGACTGTCCAGTTCCCCATGCACTTGCATTCCTTGTCACTGCTTAGCCCCCAATATGACTCTGTCACATGATGTCACCAACCACATCTTTTCACCTCTCGGAGTTAAGCACACCCTGCCCTCTTTTGGACGCCATGTGCCTCAACCTACCAGTAGGAGTCACTGGTGCAGTAACAAGGACAAGACCCCTCTGCTTGCTTCCCACCTGCTGACTTGGGTAACTGAGTCTAGAGGAACGCCCAACCAAGAAGAATGTACCGCTACTGGTGAGCGAACCCAGGTCTAGGCGTGATTTACACCTGTGCCACCCATGCATTGCATTTCTGTCAAACAGTTCAATCATTGTTCCAGAAGCCTTGTTGAACATCCTGATAGTCTTTTACAAACTGAAGACACTATTTTTTTTCTAGCAAGTTGTAAATATTTACACTATTATTTCTTCATCTTTAGTATAAGCAGATTGTGTTTTCTATTATCGTGATCAGACCACATTTGATGATTCATACAGACAGCCAACAAGAGTTCACTACTGTTTTCTTGCCATTGTGTTTGCATATGAATATAAAGTATTCATGACACTAACTGAGAAGAGAGAAGAACTTACAAGCAGATCCAGTCTATTTTTTGACTACGTCACCCCAATTCAATTGAACCTAGGCTGTTAAATAGAATGGAGGTCTGTGTTTTCTACTGAGAATGCAAAGGTGCAAAGCTTCCCTCGTGTCTCATTGGTCTCAGTCAGTCACATGTCCTGATGTGTTAGTTCTCCATTATATGGCAAACATAACCATATCTAAACTGTTTTGGTTTGTGAACCTTAATTCAATTTTTTGTAGTATACATCTACTTATATCTATATCCAGCTCTTTGTTTTTTTCACAGACATTGGGAGAATGGGTAGTCTTTGCATTAAGGGGGCAGATAAACGCAAACTTCTGCATTGACATCAGCTGCATAGATTTGTTTGCCACAGGTTCTGGTAATTAACAATTACATTTGCCTTGGCCTGGTTTTTCTAGACATGCAGGGTATATGTCGTACAGTGTATTATTTTGCTCTTTTAACTAGATTTGTAGCTTTTTTTTTGAGAAGTAAAGTTTCCCGTCTAAAATGAGGCTGACAGTCTGAACGTCGCTAAATGAGGCCTCAAAGTCAGAACTCTCGAAGTCTTAGACAGATTTCCCAGCAACATAATTTTCAGACAGCAAGATCAGATGAAACAATGCGTTTAGACTTTGGAAAGTGTTCAAATAGGGAAGCATCCTCTATAGTATATAATTATGCATCCAGTGATTCATAAGCATACATGTTCTCTTTAGTTTACATGCTGGGATTCTCTATCAGAATCTGTGTATGTATATTGGTATTCTTGGCCACTTGGGTTCATCTCATATTCATTCACAAGACCTTAAAGTGTGCTGACTGTGCCTGTGTTTGGTTTTTAAATACAGCTAAAGACAGACTGTGTGAAGTCCTGCTCAGAGACTAACGTCCGCAAAATACAACTGACCTGTGGAAGTTACATCAACTAGTGCAACCCAATTAGCTACTCTTTTTTTTTTAACTTGTAGTTGTAAGTATGCACTGTAGCTTGGATGTATAAAGAGCGAACTAAGAACCAAGATGACTCAGAGGTGTCTCGGCTCCTTGTCCTGGCATAATTAAATCAGATCCAGTCAGAGCTCCAGACTTTGATGACACAGTGGATGCTTTTGCCTTAGACATAGGTACAGAAAAAGTCTCCCCCTATCACTGCATGCTATTGTTTATCACTGGTTTAAAGAGACATGCAACAGTTTGTCAGGATCACTGAAATTCCATGTGTCATGTTAGCTACAACCAAGAGGTATCAACATGTGGCATGTCGTAACAAAGCCAGGGAATTTAACCCACATGAGGTCATTTAAAGGAAAATTATATATTTAGCTATTTCTAAAGGCTAGACATGTCCTCAAGTTGTTATTATACCATACCAAGGTGTTCTCTGTCCCCTAGATGCACATGTATCATTGAATGCTACCCAATGGCTTATAATGCCAATAAAGTACGTTCAAAGTAGACTCAGAGTTACATGTTGTTGCCAAAGACTTGTGTCTGGTTTGGACTATTTTCACACATACCCATTACCACTCAGCACTGTAGAGGGCAACAAAGTACATACATTTTATGGTTTCAGATCAAACTAAATGTGTTTTAAACTGTTTTCCAATGATAATTATTTTACTTTTTTCACACTTACCACACATACAGTATGTCCTTAAAGAGTTAGGAATGATTTACATCACAGGAATTATAGCACCATTGATGACAAAATGCATATTGGATTTTATTGCACGTCGTTCTACCTTTACAGTAATGCTGGCCCTGGTTCATTTACACATAGCATTATCACTCTCGGGTTGTCAAGGACAAAATCGCTCTCGTGTAACAAGTCGAGCCTGCTGTCTCCGACATATGAGTGCAAATCGATCAGACTGTCCATCAACTGTCTGTTCAGTGCAAAAATTCACATCCCATAGAGTCTCCTGTCTCGCCCCATTTCACCTAAGTGTCCATTTTTGTCAGGTCTTGATGTATGTCAGTGATCATATGTGTGAAATTAATTTTGATAAAGTCTTCATGGTGTTGTCACCCACTTTGTGAAAATGCAGTGGTTGTTGAGTAATACATTGTTGGAGGAATGGGAAATCCTGTTATTCTTTGAGGAGATAAGGCAAAGCAGCTCAGGGTGTGTGTGCAAACCATTAAGGGATTGCTACTTTAGTTTTAGTGCTGACATATTTCTTTTCTCACACACAGACACACAAAATTTTCTGTACCCATGTTACTGTGCGTCAACGCTATGAGGGACTTTAAAAGGCAAAAGAAATGGCAGAAATAATACAAATAGATGTACTGACAGATTTGTTACATGTTTTGTTGTTTACTGTTTTCTGAAGAACAACAACAAGTGTCTACTTATTTCAAGCTTTTTTCCATTCCAACTTCATCTTATTGTTGTTTTCAACTGCCAGTCTCACATAGAGATTTCACCCCATGCATGATGATTCTGCCATTTAATCAGAAATTACATCAGGGGAGAGGACACTGACAGGAAGCATTTTCAGATTGAAAACATCAGCATGAGCAGCAAGAAGCTTGAGTATGTGGTAAAGCTTGTCTATTACAGCGCTCAGTGAGAACCTGATGAATCCCAGTCGGATCCAAGCACTGTAAGTCTGTTCAATCATTCTTGCTCAAAATACTCATAATAAGAGCTGAAAGCAAATCATTGATAATGACTTTACATTGAATTGCAACCACAAAGCTCCCCTGTTGACACCACAACAAAATTCAAAGTAATGTGCAACATAAAAACATAATATAATACAAAAGGTATTGCAGAGAGTAGTATAAAGGGAACGGCTAACTTTAAAGACAGTGCAAACAGTATTCCGTTCGGCTGAATTATAAAATTCACATGACTCACAGCAGTTAAAATATCAACATATTGAATAGCAAAAACATATAGATTATTTGCTGATTGAGATGGTGTATTGTAACATAGTACAGACTGATAAAAGTTTGTCTACCATGTGCCGATGTGATATGAATAATATTCATGCTTCAGGATAGTAAATGGCAACAAGACCACGCTGCAAAATAAAGGAACATTGAGCAATCCAACAACTAAAGGAGTTTGTGTTTTACTAATTAATATGAACAATGAAAAAGAGATACTGAATAAGTCCAAGAAACCCCTAACCGAAGCGGCCGAAAGGTGAAGAAGAAGGAGAAGTCAGAAATGAAGTTGTACTCTCTTGGCACTTAGAAAGAATCTTTAATCTAATAAATGAAAACGGCAAATCACTTGGCTGAAATCAATGATTCAATATAGATGGTTAAAAAAAGCTTGTTGATTATACATTTTGTACATAGAATATCTTTGTTGTTGCTGGGATCGATGAGAGCACCAATGTTTGAATCCTTAAATTTACAGTTATTGTCATAAAAGACAAGCATGTTAGAGGCTACAGCAGCATGCTTGAGGCTTTTAATATTACTTTAAAAAGTGGACATCAAGATGATGTCATTTCATCCTGTCACGAAGAAACATTTTCAGCTTCCAACTATTGGTCTTTAAATGGTCTTTGTGGTGTTGACTATTGATTGACTAGATGACTACCGATTAGTTTTATCCAGTCATTGACTCATCAACTAGCCATCATTGTCCTATTTTTGTTGTTTGTTGATTTTTAAATTAAGATTAATTGTGAGAATACTGAAGAACAGGTGATGCTGGCTAAAATAATCTTGACCATGAAAAGTTGACTACTACCCACAGTATCAAATAGTGTTTTTAGACGTCGATTAATTAGTCAAATGGCAAATATTTGGACTGTGAAATGGGGCAATTCTTCTCTTGTTTTGGACAAGAGCAATTGACAGGATTGTCCCATATCTCTGATACATTTCCGAGTCTGGTAGCATGCACGATAATAAAACAACAACAAAGGTATCATCACTGTGGTTTCCCTGTGTATAAAAGTATAAAATATAATTTATTTGACCAGATCTGGCATAACAGTCATCTGCTGGAAATGTTTAAAACAGATACTTCAGGTATTCTTAAATGACTAACATGTCTGTCAGTCAGCAGTGTTTTTGAGAGAGAGATAATCACAAAACTGATGAGACTAAGATTGTAACTCTGAAACATTTCTGAGCTTTGTGTTTTTTGCAAAAGAGATTTATTTCTATAACTTACTAACGATAAATCTCACAACTCCCTTCAGTACATGCAGAGAACTGTGAGATTTATTCTGCTGCATCTGTAAGACTTGTGTAAGCCATGACTTAAATGTCAGAGCTTCACAGATGTCTGGAAAGTTCCCAGACTACTACTGACCAAAGATGACCCCTCTGTATCTGATCTGTAAGGCCCTCAAATCTAGAGAGGCTCTCTTCCAAGACAGATCTGGGAACGGAAAAAGGGCAAACCTCAAAATGTCAGCAATACGATATGGGAGCTATGAGTCTATGAAAGGGGGTTTCAGTTTTTGAGGGTCTAAATTACAGCTCAGTTAGCTCTAATGCAGGTCAAGTTGTTGGCAGCACTACAGGCCAGCTCTTTATTTTGGCAAGATGACTGTTTACATCATTGATTGCCCTATGGTAATGAGGTTTAGTAGGAGGTCTGGGATCGTGAAACGTAGTTTAAAAAAATATACTGTATAAAACCATACAGAATGCTTTAATGCTAGTGAGCAACATTAGACGAGGATCATTTCTGCTCCTCTTTGTCAGCCTCTTGGTACTTGTTGTATTACTAATCAAGTTGCTGTTTAAGGGTAAAGGCGTTCTAATTGGTCGTTACAAAGTCAAATCATGGCCTCCTTTATGGGTCATTTAGTCAATTACAGAAATCTGTTCCACAGTATTGCTACCGTGCAAACCCCTGCTGTGATAATTACTTGATTGATTATGAAGATGTCTCTACATTTACCTCTGATTATCGCTTGCAGAGCAAAGCCAATATATTCAAAATATTTTTTACTACTTTTATTTCTATGCTACCATGGACATTACATTTTAGCTGCATGTTGAACAAGAATAAACACTAAGGATTATCTTTTCTATATATTATCATACAACCTGCTCTTCAGGGGAGTTCTGCGATGGCACCCATGTTGCTGGGAAATGGCACCCAATTGGATATTGCCTTGTCTTTGACCCTAGATCTTCTGGTTGTACCTTTATTCCACTACACAATCAACTTACTAAACTGAACCTTTAGGAAACAGCTGGTTTTCTGCATCATTAGTTTATGTGTCAGAAAGCTAATTCTGCAAGGCAGCATACGGAACAGCGTGCACAAGGATTCGTTTAGGCATAAAAGTGAAATCTTTATGGTTTTTCAAAAAATATGTGCATTAATTGCTCCTGCCAGTGCCCTTGACCAAGGCACTAGGATGTCGATCTGATTTGGTCCCTGGGAGCTACACAACATCTGCCTGCTGCTCCTCAAGGATGGGTTAAATGCAGAGAACAGATTTCGTTGTGTGAAAAAACAATGACTAATAAAGTCTTCTATTCTATTCTTCTATTTTAGGAAGGCTACATGCCAAATCACAGCATAATGATGCCATTATTAAGCTTCTTGGTCGTCATTGCCAAAGCAGAAGTTAGTCAAAATTGGTCTGAAATTAATCTGAACATCTGGTGAAAATCTGTTTTCCACTCAAGTGAGCAATGTGGCAAGGTAATTTTCAATATCTCTTCATCATCATTTGTCATGATTCATGTAAATCAAATAGCAGCATGATCTCCCAGCAAGTCACAGCACAAACCAAAGCAGTTAC
>OMOW01028943.1:0-12360 GCA_900312555.1 Lamprogrammus exutus | reverse complement strand
CCAGCCGTGTGCACTTCCGATCTCACAGATGCTGTTGCTCTTCCTAGGCATCGCCTATCTGATGGCAGGCAGCATCCTGCTCCTGCAGCGTTCCAGTGTCAGAGTGGCCCAACCAAACCTCGCCAGCCTGCCGCCCCTGTTGTCCCTGGCAGCGCCTCCCACGGCCCTCAGGACTGCGGGCTTGGGCGTGAGGGCGCGCTCCAGATGGGCTGCCATACAGTCTGTATCTGGAGGTGGAGCCAAGGCAGGGCGACACTGGCCTGCTTCCCAAGGCCTGGGGGTCCAACACTTGCATCACCGTTGGTTTCACAGTCTTCTGCCAGAGAGTCCAGAGCAGACGGTTTCCCTGCACAGGACCAGCACACACAAAGGTAACTTTAAACATAGAGCATCCCAGCCTCAATACAAAAGCATAGACTAGAGGGTTCTCATCAAAACTATTTGCATGATACTGAATCGGTATCATCTTAGCTGCACATTGGTGGTTGTTCCATGTTTCTGTCCTAGTTGTTACTGTGCAGAAATTACATTTAAGTGGCCTCTGTCCAAGCATATGTGTTATTCCTATATATCTACGTAGATCTGGAACCAGCTGATTTGTGAATTGTTATGACATACGGTACCATTATGCTTGCTATAACGATGTAAAAACGAAAGATTTCTACAATTAACACACACACACACATATGTTGCTTATTTTAGCTGCTGTTTTGAGTGCACCTGGATTCCGCTACTCACTAAAAAACTTGACTCCCAAAACTTCCCATCAGTGCAGCTCCACAGCTCCTCATGACTTATTGTCTGCTCATTAACTCCCACACACTGGCCACACTGACACCGTAACAATGGCTGCCCAGCTTTAATAAAGAAACTTACACACACTCCGCTCCACGTTTCAGCCAAATAACATGCAACGAAAGCATTTTTGATGTAAAACCAAATATGTGTTTAAACACAACAAATTACACACACTTCAATCCACATTTCAGCCAAATACCACACAATGTAAGCAAGCAGGAGCCAATTCTGTGCATTAAAACAATAAGACAAACAGCTGCCAGCCAGTAAAATCTCCACAATGAGCATTAAAAGCATGTCTTAACTGGAGAGCTCCTATATTCTCCTATATGCCAGAGAGACAATCCATGTAGGAAAAAAAGAGTCCATTATCTCCGGTGTATCCACATATCCTCTGCCTCTCTTTGTGAAGGTCAGGCCCAGCCTGGTTTCTTTCATTTCTTCTCACAAGCAGTGCCTAGTGATTGTTTATTACACAGAATTCTGCTTCCATATTGTTCACTTGCTTCTTTGTCTGCTCTGTGCAGCTGCTTTGCACACACTGCAGTGGCCGGTCACATTGTAGAAATTAGTCGACGGCCACAATGGGACTAAGTCGACAAACAACCAATCTGAATAGACTGCACTATATGTTAATATTTGTTGGTGCAGGCGCACAAATTTTGTGCCAGTCTGCAGTGCATTTGCGGCGAATTAAGTAGGCGTGAAAGTTTTTAAGTTATTTTTGACCAGTAACCACACTTTGAATGACATCTCTTATGATATTTTGTTGGTTCAAAATAAAGATATGCTTTTTAGTGATGGGAACAATCAAGTCTTCCCTCTGACCAGGCACGTGCTCCCTCTATTGACCAAATACCTCAAACCAATTAATTTATTCCTGGGAGGGCAGTTGATAATATCAGAAATGTGCCCGTTTTTGTGTTTTTTTTGTTTTGGAAGGGGGACACTCTAACTTACAATGTTAAGAAATCACAGATATTGAAATTGTCTTTGTTCTCCCAGAGCCATTCCATCAAGTTTTATCAAAATCAGCTCATAACGTTTTGAATAATCTTGCTAATAATCAAACCAACAAACCAACCAGCAGACTTGGATCTTGGATGCACAAACATCCACATCTGTCTGAAGTAATAAAGGTTCTGAGATGGAAGATTTGTTTCTATGTTAAGATTACCATGATGCTGCCCTGTCCTTAGTCCAAATCTGTAGTCTGAAGCTTAAGAAATATCGGCTCACTTCAAGTTGCAGATGATATTTTGCTTTCCCTTTGACTAAATAGCCAGCAGGCAAATTAAGCAAAACAACCAGTGTAAATGTTAACATGTGACCACTGGCACTATGAATGTGAACTTGGCCTAGTTACATTAATTAGTCTACAAGTGGAGTGTTAACAACACAGAAGTGATGGTCTGCTGCTTTTGTTAAGTAGCTGATCAGCATTAGTTTGGTATGAACACAGAATTGTGCCTCCACTAGAAACCACAGACATTAAAAAATACTTAATGATTTCTGCCCAGACTTGAATTTGAAAAGCGAAACAAAAAGCTGCTTAAAGTCTTTTTCCCCCCCAATAATTCTGGATTTGGAGAGTATATTACATTGCCTGGGAACTTCTTGTGTGGACTCATCATCGCATCTCATGTGGTTTGGCTCATCATTAACTGTCTTATCTGCAGCAGTGATGACAAGGATGTACATATTTGCCGGTATTAAACTGCAATATCCCTACAAAGTCTGGGGGGAAAGCTGTCTTAGCTGTAACGCCATCCTGCTATCTGAAATAGAGCAGTAGATGGGAGGATATTTGAGACGGAAATATCCCAGTGAAGCTGTGTTGACAGAGACGGTGTGAATAATATATGAGCAAATATGCAAGTTTATTTTCTATTTTGTAATTTACGTTTTTTAGCTCTGCAGGGCTGGATGGAGCCAGTGGAAACAGATTTTGCAACAGGGATTCAAAGCACACGAGTAAGAGCCATCACGCATTCATAAAGAGATAATCGTGAATTTGGAATTTTAAGAAGAGTTTCATCATATATTTATGGGACATTTAATGTGCGGGTGCTTCAGATCTTGTAGATCAGAGATATTTCTCACTGATCCTCTCAAAATGTGAAGGAAGAGGCAGGCCGTCGCAAAAGTAGATGAGAAAATAAATGAGTCATTACAAAAACGCTATAATTCCATAATTACCTCCTCTTTGAAGGATCCTTCGCAATTACATGGTAGGCATTTGCTTGGAGATCTATTGTTTAGCGTCGTCTGTCAGTGGTTTTCTATTTTGCTTAAATGATAAGAATAATTCCACAAGTAATGGAATTACAACTCGTGTGACATGAGTCCCTCCACCGTCTTCTTGAAAAGAATCCTTGAAGGGCTCATAATCCTTCTGTTAAATAGACACCACACAGCCGCTCAGTCACATAATGGGGTAATACGGATGAAAAACGTAGGAATCAATGGCATCGGTTGCAATTACTGCCATCCTGCAAAGGTTCTTCTGGAAAAGTATTACGCCGGTTGAAAATACCAAGGCCTGTTGTGTCCTGAAGAGGAACTGCTTGAAGGTATTGTGGTATTTGGGGTATCATTTGTGAAGTCCTGTAGGCCTATAGATAACTGATGTATCCCTTCATTAATGTTTTCCTAAACAGTTGACTGATTGGAATAAAGGCAGGGGGGTTGGGGAAGATCGAGTTTATGTTTTTACCTCTGTGTGTTGGTTTGCTTGCTTGATTATCAGCTGATTTTGAAGAGACTTTGTGGAAGCCTGGGAGATGTCCAAGGGAGGAACCAGTTACATTGTGATGGCGATCTGTCTTGAGGTTAGATCCAGAACATGTCCTGAACTTTGGGACATGGTCCATTTTTCAGTAGTTTTGTCTATTTCTTCCAAAGTAATACACCAATCTCAATGAAACAAATCAGGCATTTTGTTCCCATCTGACAGATCAACACGTGAGCTGGATACGTTGTTCACAACTAATGTTTCATATAACAAATTATGCAACTAAATCCCATTATTATAATTGTCATTTAAGGTCGTGGATTAGAAGATCCGGGTCCATTCTATGTACATTTAGTGAGTCCCCTTATAGCTCTTATTGTGGTTTTGAACACATTTCCTAGCTTTGACTGAGCGGAGCAAAGGCAGCAGATTGGAGAAACAGTCATATAAAATCATTTTTGTCACTATGATTCACGCACAAACGATAAGGTGCTAAATCAGTGCCATCACAAGGTGTTAATGAGGCAGCTGAGGTTTCGCAGTCATTTTACACATCTCCTATCCATCAAACACAACCTTGTTTATCCAATCGCAGGTCTTCTCTGGTCACCAGGTTAAAACTGAGAACGAGAATAGCATGAAAAAGACAAAGGAACACAGGATATTCAGTAAGATTAAAAGCTTACTCTCACTAATTTGTTTTTACAGTAATTAATGTACCTACCAAAGCAGTAATTTCCAGAAAACTCTCCACACACACATACACTCACACACACATCTCCAGTTTCAAATATTCATAGATTCAGGAGCCCTGCCTATTCAAACATTTCATAATAGAAATGCCAGATATGTATTACTTTGTGTCTGCTGCTGGAAACTTTGTGCCTTGTGGGGATGAGTTACAAATTCCTTGATATGTAAAGTACGTATCAGAAGTATTACACAGCCAGAGACGAGCACAGAGATCAATGGGCCGAAACATTACAGGGGTGCCTCAGTAGGAGACAAGATCTGTCTTGATATTTCTTGATATTTGATTTTTTTGAAGTTTGTGTTGATTCTTCTGCAAAAGTCGAAGGTAGTGGGAAAATAGCTGTGCTTGTGTCGTACACACACAGTGCCTCTCTGCAGGTTCAGGCTTAGATGATCACACCGAACATACTACCCAAAGTCATTGTCGTGCTTGACCATCCTGTCCTTGGTGTCCTCCATCCGCTCCTCTCGGGGAAGAATCATCTCCAGCACAGCCATCTGTCTTGGTGTGGCAGGAAGCAGCAGGTGTCAGGCTTGAGTACAGTCATTTCTCTCATGTCGGGGAATTGGAGCTGCTTCCCTCCATTAACCCTCGGCCGTGGCTCTGCCTGGGGCTTCTCCTTCACTTTGATTAAAGCAGCGACCCGCCTTGCTGGGTGGGGGGGACGGCTTACCTTGGGTGATGCCGCCGAGATGATTTCTGAGAGCGTCGTCTGAGTGCTTTCCGGCTCCGGGGTTTCTCTCCTGAGACTCAGGGCAGCTGGTGACTCAGCCTTGCTCCAGCAGGAGAGGCTGGATGGGCATCAGAGGACGCCAAAGACTGATTGAATCGTGAATTTGATATGGTGATGCTTGGCTTGCCAGAGAGATTTTATGCTCCATTGGCTGCTGGCATCTTGTCTGTGCACCTTGCTGCCACATTCATTCAGTCCTACTGTCATGCATGTCAAGCACCATTTCAAATCTTCTTTGACCAGTTGGCGTTGCACTATTTTTAAGCTGGTAGAAAGCATAAACAGAGGTAAACATTAGAAATGAAAGCTGAATCAAACGATGTCCCTGAAATATTGAGCAGAACAGACACTGAGAGATTGCTAAATAAACCTAAAAAAAACATTGTAGAACTGTCCCCATGTGCTCTGCGCATCAAAAGATGTACACAGACACACACATATTCACGGCATGAATGTGTAAAATGTAAAAATGATATGATGAGAACATGTTACAGTTTTAGATGCAAAGTGTCAGAGAGGGAACGGACGATTACATAAGAGACTTGTATGTGCCATCTGAGCTGAGTGTGACATAGCAATGTGGGGGAAATAAGGATAACATCAAAGACGGAATCTGGGTGACATTTTATTTGAAGCTTTAATCTTTTCTGCATATCACAGTAGTCTGTCACAGCTGATCAAACGTCACATTCTTCTTTCCACGAGCATGTTTTTATTTTATTTTACTGCAAGTAAATATGTTTACATATTGTCCAGTAATGTGGGAATAAGAATAACGCACGCTCGGATCATAAATTAGAAGTAGTCGTATGTCATAAATCCGTTGGCTTTAATGTCCCACGGTGCGCGCTGGAGTGTAATTGCTGTGGGTAACTGATGATGTAAAGGCGACTCTGGCACTGCTAGAGGACATTTCCAAGGCCAGACTGAAGAGAGAGCGAGTCTGGTTTATGTCCAAATCAGATTAAAGAGGAGTGTGTCAACATCCATTCGTGGTCAATTATGGTTGGGGGCATCATGCATGTTTTTGAATTTTCAAGATGTGTAACACGCAAAAAAAATGTACATTGAAGCACTTTAAAAAACCCAAATCCAAACAATAAATCTTGTGAATAACTGATTTGTATGCATGGTGGAATGGTGCGGCACAGCCGAGGAGAAAGTTGATAGAATAATGACAAAATATGTCAAACATACCCTATCTATGAACATTTAAAAAAATAATTTGATCTATAGATGATCTGGGTCCAGGCAAACCTTTGCATCTGGCAGAAGTACGGATGGAAAGGGGGGCACATGGATGGAATTGCTGTACAGTTACAAACATGGCAGAAACATGCAACAACAACCACTATTGTGTAGCTGAGATGATGCTGATTCAGTCGCGTGCAAAACGGTTTTTGTCGTATCTGTGACAAATTTTGTGTCGGCCTGTTCAGCCTTGGTGGAGGTATAACCTCGACTGAGTGTCCTTCTGCTCATACAAAATGTTTTAGTCTGATTTTCTCTCTCTGGTTGGTTCAGGCACGTACATGGGCTGCTTTCTGCACAACGCCAGCGAACGCACCCTGGGAGGAACCATGCTGTATGACCTGCGCAAAATGACCACTTCTCTGTGTCAGGACACCTGCTCAGAGAGGTAATGCTGTTTGCGGCAGGCTCTTGTGCAGGGACCACAGAAGGCCTGCTGTTTGAGTAAATACTTTGGATCTCATTCCACTTTCAATGAATGGCTCCTGTGTTCGAGCCAGCGGAGA
Source organism: Lamprogrammus exutus (assembly GCA_900312555.1). NCBI lineage: Eukaryota > Metazoa > Chordata > Actinopteri > Ophidiiformes > Ophidiidae > Lamprogrammus > Lamprogrammus exutus. The sequence continues at coordinate 5,584 of OMOW01028943.1, read as the reverse complement.
GCCAGGTGGCTGGATGACAGTAAAAGATGAGGGGGGGTGAAAAAAGGGCAGAGCGGAGAGCAAGCCAGCACTGAAGGGTTGAACTGTTGTAGAAGGAAGGAGGGAGGTGTGGATGTGTTGAAAAGCTTAATGAGGTGAGGACAGCAGTTAGTTAATTAATCAGTGGTAAGATATTGGAGCCCTGCTTTCCTGTGGAAGCCTGAGTGGGTCAGAGTGAGCTGTATTTCCAGCAGTAAAACCAATCCACAGCTGCCAGAAACACAAAGAGGGGGGGCGGATTTTTCAAAGCATGACCCGCTTGTATTATTCCTTTTTATATATCTTAACAGCGAGGAGGTGCTGCGTGTATTTGGGCCGAAACTGAACAACAGAGGCCAGATGCAGTGGAATTAACACCTCAAGCCCACTGAGCCTCTTCCTCTGCCCGAGCGCTCGGAAAAAGGAGTCATGCTCGTTCCCTAAGCAGCCCAATTATTGAGATGAGCAAAAGTAAAAAGTCAAGGCAATTTACGAGGAGGCTTCAAAGAACATGTGAAAAGGTCAATTTTGATGAGGTCTCTGTATTCGAGCGGGGAGATAAAGAAAGAGGAAGAGGGATGAGTCAAAACAACCTTGATGTGTAAAGTGCAGATCAGAGGTGACCTGAGTTCAGCTCACACATCCAGATGAGTGCAGGAGGAGAATTACCAACAAATATCACAGAGGACCATTTGTGTGATTCAATGGCAGGAAGTGTGAATTAACTGATAAGTTTTAAATGTTAAGTAAAGTCCTGTGGGAGGGCGTAGCCCAAGGCTAATAGCTGGAGGTTATGGATTGCCCAGAGCTAGAGCGTTAACTGTGTGCCTGTCTGTGTGTGTGTGTGTGTGTGTGCCAGTGGGTACCAGTTTGCAGGTCTAGAATTTGGAGCTGAATGCCACTGTGGGAACCGCATCAGCAGCCCACGAGCTCCAGAGGAGGATTGTAATGTGGGGTGTCGGGGTGAGAGGGGCTGTCCGTGTGGAGGCGTAGGTCGCCTCTCCATTTACAAGGTGGAGGAACAGCTGCCAGGTCACCGAAAATGTGAGTGAATTTCCCTGAAGAAAAGGTTCAGACAGCCCATTTGTTCTCTTAAAGCTGCGTTTTACACAACGCTGTCCTCAATGTATAGCAGGGAAATGACAAAACTTTCACAAATCTTGTTATGTGTTGTTTTTGGACCTAAATGTTTAATGGTATTTTAGCTTAATTTGAGCAAATATTAAAGATAAATGTCTGAGTGGGGATGGGACGCTCCTCTGTGTTACAGCCCCATGATTTATGATGATAAGACAGGTGCATCTTTGCATAAAATCATGCCCATTGAAGCTTCAAATGTGATTCACGACTCGTGTATTTATGATGCCAAATATCACATAACAGCTACATAGTGGATTTATTAATACTGATTAATATTGATGATTACTTTAATAGAACAGTTTCTCACCTCCTCATGTGTTGGCCAAGTCAAATATTGTAGAGAGTCAAGGAGAGTTTATGAAAATGATCACAAAGTAGAGTGCTTTGAAGTTTAACATTAAAGGGGACATATTCTGCTTTTTATGTTCTCTCATTTTCATGCTGTAATATGCAAGGATTATGTGTCAAACTTTGCCATAGTTGCAACTGAACTTCCCTGAAAGCTTCATTTTTGATGAGTCTTTAACCTCTGTAACATGTTTACATCAACATGTAACACATCTGGAGGAGACAGTACCTCAAATGGACTGGCAACGTTTCAAAATGTTCCCTAAATTAAAGTAAGAACATGGAAACCTGTATAATGCATCCCCTTTAAATGTGATTTAAGCCACTGAATTGCATAATGATGTCTGAAAATAGTTTGAACATTTTGACATTCACCACATAGCGAATTGCTGACTGCCGCTTCAACTACTTCGGTATCAAAACAAGGTATTTTTCTCTTTTCAGTCAGAAATGTTCATTATCGTGGCTGCTTCAAGTTACCAAAGGGCACCGTTGCCACCTTCCCCGCCTACTCCTTTCAAGCCAACCTGACGACGCAGTCCTGCATCGAGACCTGCACCGATAAGGTTTGAATGAGTTCTTTGAAGCTGTAGGCATGATGATCAATTCATTTCACACAGCTCTGTAATGTGGCAGCAGTCCTCTGTACTCCCAAGGGAGGAGACTGCGGCTCAGAAAGCTGTTTCCATTCCCTGGAGATCACAGTCTCATGCAGGGAGACGGGGCTCCCTGAATACTGCTGACTGTTTAAGGTTTAATGTGCCTCTAATGAGAAGGAGATAGTCTGGATCCTGCTATGAGATCTCATGCAGCTGTGTCTCCTCCCAAAAACCCCCCCAGAAATTGCTGGGATAAATATTGCACATCATCTGGTGGTGACTGCAGTGTGATTAATTCTCACTCCGTGCATGTGTGTGCATGTGCATAATTTCCCCCAAATTTCTCGCTGAAGTGCTGGTCCGAGGATTTTTTTGACATTGATCAGCTTGCCCTTCTGTAAATAGAAAAGTGAGAGAAAGTAATGAGCAGAAATGAAGCACACGGTGGAGGTGCGATGCAGAATTCTTGTTGAACCGAGCTGATATGACACCCTTGGGTCAAATAGCACCCTTTGAGGAGGAAAACATGTATGCTGAGTCACACAACGACGTTGTAGAACATTTCTGGTTTTGGTTTGCAGGAGCTCCCGCTGGCTGTGCTCAGACAGACCCACTGTTTCTGCGCGTGGACGTCCTCCATTTTTAGTCTCAACGAACCATCTGACAACCAGCAGTGTGTGGGGAACGTTGGGCCGAACCAAACCGTTGCCTCCACACACACAGCTCCCACTGAACACGACCACTACCAGGTGTATCACACTCCTGTCCTTGGTGAGATATTATTATTCAGACACTGTGATAATTATTCAGTTTTGGTTTAAAGCCTGGTTAAGATGACTTTCACAGAGAGATATGAGGTAATGTAACACGTACCAGACTGTGTCTGTATTTTAATCCTGACTGATTCTGCTGTGTCGGGATTTTTTACGGATCGCACACAGCACTTAAAGTTCCGGCCTGTCTTACCTCTTGTAAAATGGCCTGTAAAAATAACCTTCGATAAAAGCGCTCCAGTTCCTTTAGAGTGTTTGGGAATATTGTGTCCCCTCTTTTGGGAAAGAACACTAATGACCGGCAGCGCTGCTAGAAACCACCATGGAAAAAATACTGCAGTACAAGTTAAATTCAAAGTTCTATTCAAAGTACCGTAAACGTGAACAAGTATTAACAGTAAAATCTTGGTATTATAGGCTAAATTGTTGATGAAATATGATGCAAGAATGGAAAATATCCAAAATTGGAGCTATGAAGTTTATGAATCAACCATGTGAACTATATTTTAAGTCTATTTTTAGACAATGTAGAATGACAGAATGAATATCCTGAGATGAAATACGATAAATCCCCAAATCTGAATAAATCGCACTGCACTGATATTACAGTTTTGATCATGTTGGGGTAAAACAAAACATTGAATGCCAATATTTTGTGGATTTTTATGTTTTCTGGTCAATCGATTGATTATTGGAAGATAACATAAAAATGTATATTGACACTGAGCAAAACCAATACTGAACTATATGGTTTTTACTTTATTCCTTCAAGTCTTAGTAAACAAAGTAGATAATCGTTACCATCAGGGGAGAAGTAGAGGGTAGCACAAAATGGAGATACTTTAGTAAAGTACAAGTACCTTATATACTTGAATATAATACTTAAATAATAAATGCACCTATGATGACAACTCATGAATGCAGTCTCTAATTGAAACACTGATCACAGACCTTTTATTCATTTTGAATGGCTCATTAACATCACAAGCACAGTTTATGATATGTTGTTTTTCTATTTTCGACCTTGTTATTACTGACAACAAATACTCTGCCCTTTTAGACTCCAGGTGCAAAGAGAGGATGTTTCTGCCTCAGAGGTCCAACTCCCTGGTGGCGCTCTCCAGTTTCCCTGGCGCCGGCAACACCTGGGTACGCCACCTGATTGAGCTCGTGTCAGGCTACTACACCGGCAGCTTCTACTTCGACGGCACGCTGTACAACCGAGGTGGGGAGGGCTCCACGTCACTGTTCGGCAGATTGACATATTGCCTCACAGCTGGGCATTAACCATTCATTTATTCATGTGCGTCAGGTTTCAAGGGGGAGAAGGACTACTGGAAGAGCGGCCGCAGCATCTGTGTGAAGACCCATGAGAGCGGGCAGAGAGAAATTGAGATGTTCGATTCTGCCATCTTGCTGATTCGAAACCCTTACCGCTCTCTCATGGCTGAATTCAACCGCAAGTGTGCCGGGCACTTAGGTCACGCCACCGATGCCCAGTGGAAGAGTAAAGGTAATACAGCACATGATGGCTCTGTGGTTATAGATCTGTTTAAGGACACTGTTACAAGTTACACCATGACACAGTTATGGTGTCATAGTGACAAAGGACAGTACACTCGTGTTTATGGCAGATCGTATGCAGTTGGTGTGCAGTATGTGTGCCATATAAAAGGTTTTGCACAAACAGGACTGATGTTGTATTCATGACAAATGGGAACTTGGAGGTTTTCTGCTTTCAAGTAGGAAAATCTTAACTACACGTTGATGGCAGTTGTATGTTTCTCGCCTTCTCTGCCATAAATGTGACAAGTAAACATATATTTTAACCTGTCAGATTTTGATCAATATCAGAGTCTGGGCTGAATTGCACTTGATAGTGCTTCATAGGAAACACATGACTAATTTGTTTTTTGATTGATTTGGTGACTTAGGTTTTGAGAAATATGCATAAATGTTGTAAACATCCTATCTTTGCACAGTAAAAGAAGTGACAAATAATTCCTGTATCTGCATCTCCATTTGGATCCAGGCTCAAAATACACTCGTGTCACACCTCTACAAACGCTCATTAAAATCTGACTTTCTGAGACATCCTGCTGACAAACTGACAGAGGTAATAACTATACTAACAGCATGTTTCAGGTTTGACCAGCGTAGCCAGAAAATTGGAAATGAAGCCGCAGTGTTGAGCATTAATGACAAAACTGCACCGCCGCCCTTTAGCTCTGCCATCGTCTTCTTAATAAATGTTTTGTTCTTTCAGCTATCAAAAAAGCACTTACTGAGGTGGGGAAATAAAAGCAGGAATGCAGCACATTTAAATCACATATAACTATTACACACGTTATCAATAATACTGTTATCAGTTATCCTCATCTCTGCTCTCTTCTCAGAGTGGCCGGAATTTGTCTCCAGCTACGCCCCCTGGTGGGCATCTCACGCGCTGAGCTGGCTGAAGTTTGGACGGCGCCTGCTGGTGGTGCACTACGAGGAGCTGCAGCGGTCACTGGTTCCCCAGCTCCATATCATCACGTCCTTTCTGAACGTCACGATGACTGAGGAGAGGCTGCTGTGCGCTCAGACTAACCAAGATGGCCACTTCAAGCGCTCGGGGGCCCAGCAGCCCTCCTTCGATCCATTTACCCCCAACATGAGGCGGATGATTGACTCCTACATTCATACGGTCGACCAGGCGGTACAGAA
>OMOW01028941.1:10237-20790 GCA_900312555.1 Lamprogrammus exutus | reverse complement strand
GCAGAGCTGTCTGGCCCATCAAGCAATCTTACTCCAGCCAGATTACTCATGTTTATTCAGTATTGTTTTACTGCAGGCTGTGTCCCATTAGTCACCACCAAAGCCTAACTTATTGGTATTTTCTTAGCTAAAGAACTAAGTAGCAATCAGATGAGTTTTTCATTCTGGGAAGCAGATGATGAATCAGTTATCTCTGGCTGGGTGCCCCAAATTAGGTCAAAGTCTAATAACCCCACCCCCAAAACTGTGAGTGAAAGGAGTCACACACTAACCCAGAAGAGGAATGTGCAGATCTCATGTGTCCCACTCCTTCCTGAAACATCATCAGCAGGTAAAAGTGGAATCGTTTACATTCCTGCTTTGCTTGGCTTGTCTCTCTGTTAGCTTTTCCATCTCAGCTCACACTCCTATTCTCCACAATGCCTTTCACCCCACCATAAAAGGAAACAGTCATTTCTCTTTAAATAAGAGATGTTTTCCTGTTTCCAGGAAACTCCCAGTGGGATGTAGGATGTTTGGAAAATCTGTGAAGGAGTCTAGCTGAGCTTTAAACGTCTGTTCCATTCAGAAACTGTTTCCGAAGGCCACAGCCTGCTGATTTCACTTCCTTTTCTATTGTTAGTCTCACATCGAGGCAGTATGGGCAGGGGTTAGAGTTAAGGACTTTGGGAATTTGGGACACAATCCAACCAGGCAACTAAAAGCTACAACTTCTCACTGCCAGCAAGAAGTTTCCATTTGAAAGGTGAGGGGCACTGACAAATGGGCTGGGGGACTTGGGCTGTGGGAATGAAGCTTGACAGGTAAACAGGCTGCAGGTTACCTGGCCATGTAAACCCATAATTGGGTTTCTGTTGAGTTTTTAAAGCATGCAGATGTCTTTGCTTCAATACCCATCAGTAGAGATGGATGGAAATACAGACAAATGTTGACCAGGCACAATGCTTTGACAATTGCATTGTTCCTTCTCTTGTTGGTGGTGATAATCATCAATATTACAGAAGTTGCTAAATTAGCGAGGAGAGCGTAAATGTGGTCCAACAAGAAGATGGGCAGTCAAGAAGTCTATAGCTAATATGGAAGAAGCATCCCGGCAGTGAAGAAAACCTAAGTTTATACATTAGTCCGACAGTGTCACGTGATGGCAATGGACCAATCACATCCTTGTTGTTGGACCACAGGGTATAAATTCACGCACCTGGTGATGACGCCAAACTCCTTTTTGATTAGTAGCTGGAGGCCCAGGTCAGCTTGTATGGTTGTTGTTGAGCAACACTAACCCTCACTAAAAATCTGTCCCCCTCTTTCTGTTGCAGAACTGCTCCCATGACCAGGATGAGACATTTCCACATGATTCAGTGTGTTTACATGCACACACAAAACCAGGTTAGGACGAGTAACCTGGTTAAGGCAGAAACCCTGTTACTGTAATACCTCTGTATACATGCCCGACCTTTCTCCATTGGCAAAAGGATCTGGCGTCATTATAGAATTACACAGATGGAATGTAAGCAAAAGGGTGGCATGTGATAACTGGTAAAACCTTAAGAGGATTTTATGAACCCGTGATTCAAATGCTGCTTGTAAGGTTGAGGTATTTTTTTTATAGCCAGCAGTCACTTTTGAATTGAAATATTTACAATCTCTTCAGCCTGAAATAGGAAACTGCACTTTTTCTAATGTTGCCAAAAGCCACAGTTAAATACACAGCACTGAAACCCTGAAAAAAAAGAACAAAAATTAATGTGTCTAATGATGGAGAAGATGCTGTTCCCTGCCTTCATCACAATAACAAAGCTGGGAGTGTGCTAATGCCAGGCACAGATCCCACAGAGATGCCAGGAAACATCTCTGCCAACTTACACTCACTCCATATTGATGAGGGTGGAGACAGAACACAGCAGATCCTGTCTATCCTTTCACTCATCGCTTTCTATGCTGGGAAGCTGCCACAGCAAACACAGATGTAAAACCGCAGAGACACGAGGTATGTCTGTCAAAGCTTTAATTGCCTACATACCACTAACCAAGTCGAGACAAGGATTGAGCTGAGAACAAAAACCAATGTGGAAAAAAATCTTATATCTCAGCAGAGAGATTTCAGCAAAAAACGAAATCTAACCCACCTGAGCGATGACTGTTCCAATGAAAGCTCTCTTCCATAAACTGACCCCTCCCTGCCAGGACAGTGGGTTATAGCCGTCATTAGATTAAGATGGATTATTAAATAGCATACACAAAGGACTGCAGGGCTGCAACTACTGACATTTTCACAGAATTTATCAGTTTTTAACATATCACGAATAATGACAAAACCCACATTTCTGGTGTCATGAACAATTGTTAAATCAACAATTTTAATTTACCTTATTGAGTAACTTGACAAAGTTAAAGGACTGTGCAGCCTTGGCAGAGGTACGTATACACTCTTTGAAGTTTGTTTTTACTTTATTGAATTCACAACACTTTCAGTGTGACCTCTCAAACAGGGTCAAAAGGAAGCACTGGCGGTCTAGAGATAGTGCCATCAGCGTCAGGTTCGAGGTGCACTCTTGGTGGATAACACTGCTCATTGTTGGAAATGGTGCTGAGAAATTGGACATATATTAACAACGTACACAAAGGAAGTTGTGTGAGCAGCAGCGTAGTGTCCAGTATGGCAGAGTGTGAGCAGTGTGAATGAATGAGAGAGAAGCAGAACACACAGGCAGCTGATCGAAGATAGACACAGGCCATCGGCTCAGCCAGAGGATTAACACCACGGTGTGTTAAAACAGCAAGGCTCAGTCATGTCAGGGAGCACAGAGGCCACACACACACTAAAAGCACTCAGTCATCAGATAACATGCCACTCTTGTTTTATGTTTATCAAATAAAACTCAAATGTCAAATGTAGGCATGTTGAACACTGTTTGTACACTCACACAAACATAAAACTCTTAGAAGCCCTGTTGTCATAAGATGCGTGACAGTCATGACTGCAGTATGCTGAAAGCCGAGCTGCTGTGTGTTCTGGTCATTCTGCTCAGTGATGCTTATTGCTGGGCAGTACAGGACAGTCAAACTGAACAACACTGTCTATTCACTTATGCTACAACAAATGTCAAATGTTAACTACATTAAGTCAAGGACAATACAACACCAAGGCACCTTAACATGCATAAATATGCATTCTATTTATATGGATTTGGATTTAGCTGTATTGTGATTGGACATGGGGGAGACAGACAGAGACAAGTTAATGCAAGGTGTAAATGCTTGCAGAACACAGATCAGATCGGAATGCTGTGCTTTGGCTCACATTGTGATCTGATCTCTGTGACGAGTATATAGTATATATATATATATAGTATGTGAGTGTGTGTGTGTGTGTGTGTGAGTCAGTGGGGGCATGCGTGCAATTCCACACTCTTGCACTCTCTGCAAAACAAGCAACAGCAAAGAATGTAACAGAGTAATATGCAGTGAGCAGGAATTTCATTTGTAAAGTTGGAGAAGTGATTTCTTTCCAATATGTTGACATTGTAAATTTATTGTGCAGCTCAGCTTCCTCAGACTGCTGCAGGAGAAGGTGATAATTAGCCAGTGTAAAGATTAGGCTGGACATTCAGGGAAGAGATATCCTCTAATAGAGGACAATGAATGTGTTCAGTGAATGTCATGTCAGCTGTTCATTTTTGTGTTAAAGCAGCATGATGCTGGTGTGAGAGGAAAGGTCACTGGGACACCAAAAACATCAAGACTCATGCAGACACAGACATACACCAACAGACATGGCCCTGCCATTAGAGAGACAAACACACAACTATAAATACAGTGTGTTATGTGCTCTGCTCTGCTAACCACTATCTTAGTAGTGGATGTAGACATACAGTGACAGCATTTTGTTGCTTTCGTATCCTTGTGCAGTAAAACACACACATGAGAGTGTGAACACTGTAGATCTCCTGCTAGATAACTACCAGGATGTGGGAAATGAAGCAGAAGCAGCCAGCAGGATGAGGCTGACAGGCACAGACACATCCGTCCTCAGTACCTAATAGACTCAGACCAAGATATTGTAACCAGTCTCCTACAACATGGCATGTTAGACTACTGCTCAGCAGTTATACTGACACAGCCCTGGATTCCCAGGAATGTGTGGCCTACTTCCATGCCGTAGGAAATGAACCAAAAATAACATGTTGTGGCTATTCCACAGTCCAATGCAGGCCTGCAAACAGATACTGATCCTGGAGACCAGGCAGGGCAGTAAGGCCACTCCTGTGTACAAGATGGCTGAGAGGTGTGAAAGAATTATTACATGGCTCTCTGCAAAACTCATTTCTGCCATCCATCACGATATTCAGCAGTGGAATATTTTCTAATAATGACTGCTGGTCTTGATAACAGACTGTCGATCCGGGTACTTAGATTGTTTGCTGTCATTTCACATGCTCTACATCACTCCGCCAACAGATGCACTTATGCTACGTTTGAGTGCTCATCAGAAAGTGGTCTATTCCAAATGGTATATTCCACAAAGTGATACATACGACTTCGGTGCGTTCGAGTGCTTCTTGACGATATGACCAAAAAACGGGAGTATAAACATAGAGGTGCAGAAGATTGTAACACTGCTTTTGCTCTTTTACGTAAAGAAATATATATGATTGTTCAATTGGAATTGCCAAGTTGTAAAATTGGTGTTTTTCCACATTCTTGTCACCAGGCCTACATCCACAAACAGGTGAACTGTTGGACTTTGTGCAGAGTAACGGCAGTGGGACTATTTTTCCTCATTGGAAGATTGCAACTTGTAACAAATTCATCTAAAATTAATATTCTGTGTGAAATGATTTGTTTCTAGGGTTGGTAGTAGTAGTAAAATGCATTGTCATCATGTGATTAACATGGAATTAACACCTGACAGGGCGATCAGGAGACCGACAGAGCGGAAGTCAGTCACCACCTGACAATGCATTATCCATTACTTAGTTTACACTGGAGATATGGCATGAGAGTGTCAGGCAGGTAGAAACAAAATAAATTTAACAGTGTGACTGCTGAGATTTAAGTTTAAAGGATGTGAGTTAAGTTATTTTTAGGGGCTGAAATTGCTGCTGGCTGATAGTTTAGGCCAATATTCTGCTTACTTACATTTGACCAATTCCAATGATTCAGGCATGCAATACTATAATACAGCGGTTAAATGCAAAAATGTAATTAAGCCGCATACATAAGTGGAATCAATAGGATTAGGATTAATATAGCATATTGCTAATTGCGGTATACATTTTATACTGAATATTTTGCTCTGCAGATTTTAATTCTGTTCAACTCTGCTCAACTCTTTATTGTGGTTTAAGATTAGTGCTACATTTATTCTTAGCTTCTCTGGTGAGCATGCTGCTGTAACATGACAATTTCCTTTGCGGGATCAATAAAGTATATAATAATAATAATAAATTTTATTTCTATAGCACACTTTAAAATCCCTATCTATCTATTCCACCGTTCTTCAAGTATACATGACACGTGTGAGTATGAGGCAAATCAGCCCATTGAGGAAATGCAAGCTGAGGCAGTATGCTCTGATCTAGACATTTATGTTTATGCTTTAATAAATTAATTTACAATTGCATAATGTAGTCTGTTACTTGGAGTAAGCATACTTCGATTTATGCCAACTCATTAACTTCTGAGAGACTGCAGCAAGACTGCCACATACGTAGGAGGCAACATCAGTTAAGAAGCCAAGCCATAACAGCAGCTAGATTCCTCTGCAGGTCTGCTGGTTTCAAGAAAGTAAGACTTGAACTTGTATGACCTGTAGGGAGATGGCTCCTATTTTTGACCACACAATTATACACACTGTAACAAACACATTACACTCTAATGATGAGGTTGTGTTTTCAGGTGTAAACTGTATTCACTGTAAAACGAATCTTAACCCCACTGGCTCAGTCTAAGTCACATGTCTGGGATAATACAACAGCTTACTGCAGTGTGATGTAACAGGATTGCCATTCTCTGTAAGAGATTACTCACACACCAACATCGTGCATATATTTTATAGAACAAAGTAAAGAAAAAGGCCATTCCATTCAAAGCATGTTGGTAGTGAGTTCAGTTTTTCAGATTTAGATTTTAAAGGAACCATGTGTTTTGAACTGATTTCCATCCAGAAGTTGTGTTTCATATTTGAGAAGTCATTTTTTACCCTTCTTAACATAAAATGTGGTCGTATAGCATTGCAAACATCTTAGAATATGGTAATTATTCCAGTCATAAAGTAATTGAGCATAAACATAAACAAGCTGCTAATTATGTGCTAGAAATGTGCGTGTGTGCGTGTGTAGAGACAGAAATAGAGACCCTGCCCTACCAGCTCAGCATGTAGTAAGGAACAAGGCACAGGGTCTTAGTTAGCCCACAGTGATCACTAAGAAATCAGTACTGGCTCCTGACTAGCACTCCAGCACTGGACACCTGAATTCCCCCAAATAAGTCAAATAATAATGTTTGGTGTGCACCTAATAATGCCTAATAATCATAAGAAATGGCAAATAATTCCCAGACTGATTTTGAAAACCAAACACAATCAGCATAATTAATAATAAATAAGTTCTAATTGCTATCTGCATTGTTTTCTTGTGTGTTTTCTACTTGTAATAAGTTCTACTAGGTTCCAATTTTCTGTCTGAGATAAATCAAACTGTGGGTCCATAGCTAAGCAAGTTTCATCATAAACTGAGACTATGACAGGCCTAATTTAAGTGATTGTCTGAGAGCTGGATTACAGATATGCCAGCCATTAAAAAATACATTAGAAAAACTGTGAATCTTCCTCCCCGATTCATAATAAAATTGTGAATTTAACCATATTCCTCTTTGTTTCTAAATGAGTCAGTGAGACTGAGCTATTTTAAATGAATTAATCGATGGCTTAAACAGTATTTCTGTTCAAAAGAGAAACTAAGAGCAGTAGACTGGTGGGATGAAACAGGTAATGTCTCTTACTGTCTCTTACGTATATTGCCTTACATCTACATCTTACATTTTTTTTTACAGTTTCGGGGTCTAGGCTGAAGGTTACTCATTCCAACATTGGCATCTACAAATGTAGGAAAAAGAAATGTATACAGATGAGTGTTTTATTAAAAAAATCTCATCACACTGATGTAAGGTTCAATAAAAAATTAAAGTGTGAGGCCTGATTCTCTCCCTAACTTCAAGGCTTTTGGACAGAGACAGAGACTGCATCATTTTCCAGCACTAAAAATGTTTTTAAGGGCAAACTCTCACAGCCAAGCACAGCAGCTCAGACCAGACTCAAGTGGTCAAAATGCATTTAATGGTGAAAAAGCAGCAAGGGCCATTCATTCTACATATACTGACTTAAAAATGTGATTTTTACAATGGATTTTGGCCATTTTTGATGTACTGTTCTCAACCAAATGCTGAAGAAACACTGAGAACAGCTGTAACACTGTCACACCCTCCACTCTACACACCGCACTAATCACTAGTTTCTCAGTCACCAACCAGGCTCCCCAGCAATCAACAATGATCAAAGACACCTGTTATTCATTGTCCTCTCCCACAATCAGCTACATCACTTTCACCTGCAGTCAATCATCTCACCTGCTGTATTTATACCAGAACATTGTCAGTCACTTGCTGTACTCTCTGCATTAGCTGTAACTTACCTGTCGACCGCTAACTCCTATTTGTTATTTTGTAATAAATCCACCATTGTGGGACAGCACAGATGTGAATTATTCAATAGGTGATTTTATTTTATTTTTTGTGCATTTTTGCGTCATTCAGTCATTTTGGACTTGGTGTGAGGAGGCTTTCAGTTCTTCGTGTTTTGATTTTGTGCTCCGTTTCCCAGACATTTCTGACCAATGCGTGCTGCGAGTGTTCTCCTGTGGCTTTTGTGGATGTATTTTGGTAAGAATTTGTCCTGTGTGAAACAAAACCAAGGATAACCAAACTGAACCATGCTCAGACAGGAGAGACTACAAGGTTGAAAACAACCTAAATCAATGCCAGACAGTAAATTATGTCACAGTGACGAAGCTCATCAGTCATTATGCTGTGTTCATTTGTAAAGCGTACAGCCATGACATGAAACAACCTCCTCAGGTAAAATAAGTCCATTAAAATGATTGGCATAAAAAAAGTAAGATAAATAAAGTAAATGATTTATTATTTGATTTATGTCCTCAGGCTTAGATGTTGCTGCAGTAACAACAGCTGAAGTGAAAAGGCAAGTAGCAGGTCTGTAGGGCCTAATATTATTTTATCTGGAACTACCGCAAGCAAAGTGCAAACATTTCAAAAGCAGACATGTGAACTGGAAATTTTTATAGAAACAAGTTCAAACTAATAACGGAGTAGATTTAAAGATACAGCCTTCATATAGTACACATTTTTTGAGGAGGGTAGACTCAGGCCTGGAGCTGGAGTCCATGATAAGAAGAACTAGGTAAATGTTTAAAAAGTGTATATGGAGGAAGTCTTAACATACTGCTTGAGGCACAGGTAGGTCTCCAGTTCTGTTGTGTCAGGTACTACACGCAGGCCACTTTGCCACATTATGACTTGATTAACAGATAAGCTCTAGTGCATTTGACTGTCCAGCTATCTAATGAGTCTTTAATTTGGCCTAATCCAAACAGATCCTTTAACTGGATTATGAGGAGCCGGCACTGCAAAAAGGAGTCAGGCTAGGCAGAGAGATTCAAACCAAGAGTGAAAGTGTGAGAAACACTCAAGGTTGGAAAACATCTCACACCCAAGTCTTAAAATATCATTAACTGAGTAAAAAGCCTTAGTGTAATTCTGGACTCTGCCCCCTCATTGGAACATCAACTCCATTACCCACACTGCCGACTTCCACGTATAGAACATCATCCGTCTCTGCCCTTCCCTGTCCCAAGACAACACAGAAACACTCATCCACGCCCTCATCACCTCCACACTCGACAACTGTAACACTGTACTTACTGGTCTTCCCAATAAACTTCTATGGAAACTCCAAATGGTCCACAACGCTGCTGCCTGTCTTTTCACCCACACCGCTATCACAACCACATCACCCCCGTCCTCTGTGATCTTAATTGCTCACCATGCCTCAGCATTTCCACTACAAAAAATTTTTCCTCACCTTTCAATACTCCATGATCTGCTCCTCTCATACCTGACTGAACTCCTCCGGCAGTATCAACCACCCAGATCCCGACGCTCCTCATCCTCCTGTTTCCTCTTCATACCCCTCACTTATAGAACTCACTCCCCTCGCACTTCCATCAGCAAGACTCTATCGATAGCCTCAAAAAACTCAAAGCCCACCTCTTCAACCTCACCCACACATGACGAATGCAAAATTGTTACTTTTTGTAACCCCTCTCCCCTGTTTTCTGGCCAACCACCCAGACAACCAGGTAGACTGCTTAGGAATTTAAAATGTAAAATTTAAAAAAAATTATTCTTTCTGAATGAAAAATGGAAAAGGCTACGCCACATCAAGGATTACTCCTGTAGTACTTTGGATTGCTTTAGAATCTTTGATAGCAGTAGTGTTATGACTTTCAGAGGTTGTCTTGAAGATATAGTATAATGCACTGGCTCAGATATATAAATACTATTATATTACAATTACTGTGTCTCCACTCTGCAGCACTAAGCAGCAGATAGTTCAAATGTACAGGGCCTCACTGTAGAAGTCCTGGGCCATTAGTCAGCAATAAGGATTTGGTTTCTCAGACAGGCAACAGCCTGAATATCTGCACCACTAAAATACATCTGACCTGCTTGCCTTGCTCACAGCCAGATGAAAGAGGAAAGAGTGGACTACCCCCCCCCCAAAAAAAACTAATGTATGTGTTCTAATGACCTGATCCCCATCCAACTCATTTAATATCTGCTGATATCAACTTATACTGTAGCAATGCCATTTAAATATTGATCTTCCTGCATAATATATCTTTGTTTGATAAGTTAAGCTTATCTGATTCAGATATGTTTGACAGCTGAATAGGTCTGAATTAGGAAAATATAGCCTGCATTAAAACTTTCCTATTCTTTCCGAACAAGCCTAGATATATTTTGCTTACATCCACCAGACATGCATAGAACTTCCAGAGCCAAGGTAACTAATTTTCCAAGATAACAGAGGGAATAACCATTGTACGATAGTTAGAATACAGGAGGGGAAAAAACACTCTAGGTCATTGGCCTAAAATTCCACAGAAGACAGACTGTCTTGACTGTTTTCCACAATTCCACTATGTTTAGTCTGCTCAGCACTGTGGAGGCCCAACTCTGCATCATGGAGCAGCAGCAGCCAAAAATATCATGTCCATAAAAGGCCTGATGAAACACACTGTGCTGCTGCATGAACTGAAAGATCACGTTGGAAAGGTACAGACTGGGAAGTTAAAGGAATAAAAGGCAATGGATGGATAACATGTCTGTCATGCAGGAAATTTGTTGTTGTTTAAATTGTCGAGATCGGAAGAGCACACGTCTGAACTCCAGTCACAGATCGGAATCTCGTATGC
>OMOW01028941.1:0-10217 GCA_900312555.1 Lamprogrammus exutus | reverse complement strand
TGAAAGGTACAGACTGGGAATTTAAAGGAATAAAAGGCAATGGATGGATAACATGTCTGTCATGCAGGAAATTTGTTGTTGTTTAAATTGTTGTTCTTTTAAATCCGTTAAAACTTTCTGTAAGTCATAAATTAATGGAAATTAGCTCTAAAAGCAATTTTCATTCTTCCACAGAACAAAACTAGATTAAAAAAGGAAAAGCAACACTTCGGACGTGATCACAATTTCTTTTTAAAGAGAAAAAAAAGACTTTTGCGGCTGTTTTACTCTGTTCCGGAGAAAACAGTGGCCTATTTTTGTGACTCTAATTTGAACAATGATCATTACACAACAGGCATAACCTGACTGCTTAACTGGTTACTATGTTTTTTCCTGTTTGAGAAATTGTAATTTGTGGAAAATATACAACCTTTCATCATTTCATTCTTCA
The DNA here is from genome assembly GCA_900312555.1 of Lamprogrammus exutus. NCBI lineage: Eukaryota > Metazoa > Chordata > Actinopteri > Ophidiiformes > Ophidiidae > Lamprogrammus > Lamprogrammus exutus. The sequence continues at coordinate 9,787 of OMOW01028941.1, read as the reverse complement.
CATTCCAATCACTAACCAGCAAAACATTCTACAATTCTACTGACACTTCCTTTACCCACCCTCTTACAGCATCAACCCATTTCTTTCTTGTACATGTTTCTCTGTTTGAGTGACCTGCATGTTCCCTGTAAAAGACCACAGGATACAGTGGGTCTTGGATGTGAGATTTTGTTTAAAGAATTCAAAATCACAATATTGGACATTTAAAAATGCATAACGTGAACATTTTTGGAAATTCCTCATCTGCTGCAAACAAAGTGTGATTAAAGTCTGTTTTCTCTGATCCATTAACTTTTTTTTTCAGCTCCCAAAAACTCAATGCTCATGCCATAAGTGAACAAGCTGACTGTGGAATTTTTCTCAGTGCCCCACAAGTGATACTTTAACAATGTTTCAAAATGTCATGATTTCTTAAAACATTATTTAAATATGTACTCAGTCGCTAACATTGTTTTGCATTGTCTCTGTACTAAACACATGGAAAAGCCGCAAAAAGCTACTCTATATTAAGTCATAAGTCCAGATACAAATATGGTCACTGCTGCCTCTGAAAGTGTTTTCCTATTACATTTAACCCTGAAACGTCCACAGAAAAAATATTTTACAAGGTGTGTTACCATCATTGTAGCATAACACAGTTGCATTTGGGAATCCACATGATACGTTAAACTTTTATCGGGTTCATGACCTCTATCTTGGCACTGTTAAAGAAATAGCATAGGGTTCCGTAAGGAGTCCATTCAAAGGCCTACAGACCAGAATGCCAAATATCTCCAGAATGCTGTAACTCGCAAAAAACAATGTCAGTGACCTAGTTCAAATGTAAATTGCCTGAAAATCATGACATTTTGTAAAAGCGCTCGAGTGTCACTGTAATGCAATCAGATATAAAATACATTTGTTAATCATTTCAAAGACACTTCTATACATTTTACAACTTCCTACTGCCTCAAACTGACAACTGTGATCCTCCACAGAGCAGTCCGTGTGTTTCAGCCCCACTGTATTAGAGTAATCATTGGTCCATGTCCTGGAGCAGACTCAGGCATCTGTGTCTGAGCCCTAAGCATGTCAGAATAAAACCTCTTAGAACCAACTGCCTCATGTCTAATAATTCAAAGCAGCCATGCTGCAGACTATGAACTAATCCACAAAAGAAGAGCTTTGCTCGGGCAAAAACAGGGGATCATAGCTGAACTGACAAAGGGAGTGGAAAGGAAAAAAATGCAGCTCATACATGACAGTTTGTCCATTATGTTCAAAAAAGGATACAGAGCACCACCAGAACCAAAACACTGACAATTTCAGCAGCATATTCAAACAAAAACTTGATGTCATCATGTTTGCTTGTTCTCTTGATCAAGAGTCAGGAGCCTCCTAGACCTCAGGCACCAAATCTTGATCAAGTGAACACTACTGATTTAGCAAATCAGGTGAGGGCAGAGCCGGGAGAGAGAAAATATGCAGTGCTGTATTCAAGAACAAGGATTGAGACACTGACCTAAAATATTTTAATACAGAATTACATTCCAAAGATGTATCGTTTGGGTATTCAGGGACTAATATCAGAAATTACTGCTATGGCTGCATGTAAACACAGCTTTGTGCAGGCAGTATGAACAGCATTTAGTCTTTTCTTTGCTCACTAGTTACCTTTCTCGAAGAAAATGTAGTAAAGCTGTGATGAGCTTGAGGCTCCAATTTGACCTAGTATAGAAATCTTCAGTATTACATTTATGAATCTACACTGTTATAGGCTTGACGTTTTTGAGGATAACATTGCATTATATTACAGACAAGTAAACCAGTTATGTGTTCTCTGAGCCACTGCCACTACATTCCAAGGAATAAAAGCAGGTAGTGTTGTCATGGCAAACTTGTCCATCACCCAGTCAGGACTTGCCCCTCAATTCAGATAAAGTGAGAGGACTGCACAGCGGACAAGCTCAGCCCCTAACAAAGATGATGTCATACGCAGCAGTGCCACAGCCTTAGTTCAACCTCCACCTTCTGCGTCCTTCATGAAGACCAATATTTTGAATTTGGATATGAATTAATAAATTCTACGGGAATCATTTCATGTCAGCGAATTAAAAATCTTGTTTGAAGAAAAACTAATTCATGATTTGTGCATCACAGTGAAGTCACAAAGTGAAAATAGGAGTAATGGGATGAAGCAGAGTGAAAGAAAATGAAGAACAGTGAATATATAGTTGAGACTGCTTACCTGGAAAGGTGTGTGGGTTGGGTGACCCTCTTTTGAGGCACTTGGAGCACAGAATATGTACAGAGTAGTGGAGTCCAGGCCACTCCTGTAGCAGCACATTCAACTCTTCAACAAGTGGAGTGATGGCTTGCCATGCAGTCCAAATATTTGGCAGGGAAGCATAGCTAGCAATTGATAGGGTCTCTGCCTGCAGTTTTCCCTTGGAAGGCCTGTAGCTGATCATAACGGGGACTTTACCACGATAGGCAAAGATCTGATGTTTACCATCTGACCTTTGAACCACATGACTGTTTATCTGGACACTGAATCGTGCAAACAGTCCAGGAGGAAAGAGGAAAGGGAAGCTGTACTCGATGTGCAGTTGCTCTACGGAGAAGAACTGACTGAGAGGCACGGAGCTCCCGCTTACCAAGGCCTCTGTGTGGGCATCTTCATTACTGATGTAGCTGGGGAACTTGTACCATGCTGTGGCTCCATTCAGAGGTTTACTGCGGGGTTTGTTAATGCAGTAGCAGATCCCCATCTTCTCCAGGAGCTCCATGATGACATGAAGGTCTTGCTGGGTCTGAATGAGGGGTCTTAGGAGCAGGCGGATGACATTAGAGGGCAAAAGGCCATGTTGGAGAAAGCCCTCCACATGCTGCTGCAGATGGGTAACCCTGAGATTCTCTCCCTTCTCATCCTCTATAACCAGACTCACCCTCCCCTTGTCCCCCCTCTCACCCTCAGACAGAAGCCTGTCTAAAAGTGTTGATTCATCCCTCTGAAAGAAGACATTGAGAATTGCAATGAATCGAGGAAGATTGTGAAACACATACTCTTTAAGGGTGAGACTGTCCTCAAAGTAGAGCAGTTTCCCACTCTCATGTAGGTAGGATAAGGCGCTCTGCAAACGGTCCTCTGTAAGCCCTGCCTGGAGGCCCAAACGAGCAGAGTCCCACCATGACAACCACAAGTCTTTGGGCTTAAAGTGCAACTCCTCAAGCATCTGCCAGGACTTGGGCAGCACACGGTGGAGGTTAGGAAAAATCTCCCTGTGGTCTGCAACAGACATGAGCTTTTCTCTCAGCCTTTGGATGTTTGTTTGGGTCACATTACAGCTCACACACAGGACAGGAGAGAGAATCTGCAGCCTGTGTTTGAGCATGTACTGCAGCTGGGCTCTCTTCCGTCTCAGGTTCTTGTCAGAGACGCCATAGAAAAGGATATGAGGGCTGGAGATGCGGACGTTGTAGCCCTGCTCCAAGGCCTGGTCCACTTGATGAATGAGGCTCCTCAAGCACTCTGAGTCTCTCTTCTCTTGCAGGCCAATCTGTCTGTGAATGTCCAGACTCTTTTCCTCCAACTCCACGTCTCCACACAAATCTGCATGTGTGCCCACCAGGCACACAACAGCATGGGGTACTTTGGCACTGAGGAGATGGAGGAAATAACCAACATGGGCATAAAAGTTCTTCGGAGAATATGCTTTGAGATTCACAACAACAATGTACAGAGCACCGGGGGAGAGAAAAAATGGTTTGATGAGTTCATAGTTTTGTTTCCCTGACAAATCATACACGAGAAATGTAAGACTGCGATCAATGTCTGCTACCCAGTTAGTGACTTCAATTCCTTTGTTTCCCTGCATACCTTTAGGATCCTGCTGTTTGCTAACCACACTTTGCCTCAGCAGTGTTTTCCCTGCATTTTTCATTCCCATCAAGACTAGTTTTAGCCTTGGTTTCACAGCGAGCTGTGAATGTGCAAGTTCCTTTTGATAGGCTGCAATGTAAGGTATCCCCTTCATGCAGACCTCATAAGGAGGTTGGATGAGGGGGTTATCCTTAACCTTCCAAATGTTTACTTTGGAAAGCTTTCCAAAATTATCAGGAAGTATGGCTATCTGGTTACCCTGTAAAACAAGCTCCTCCAATTTCTCCAACTGCACAATAGAATCTGGCAGATATGTAATGTTGTTATTGTCCAACCACAGATTTGCCAACTTTGCCAGCTCTCCTACTTCCTCAGGAATATAAGTCAGTTTATTCCTGCTCAGGTAAAGCTCCTCTAATCCTGTGATATTAAAAATAACTTGGGGAAAGTTCTGAAAATCATTTGAGGACAAATTTATCATTTTCAGTCTTTGCAGGTTACCAAAAGAAGGAGGCAACACTCTGAGGTTGTTACCATCCAGCATCAGACTCTCTAGTTTGTTCAGATGACAGAATGAGTCAGGTATGATGGAAATGTGAAGACTACTGAGCCAAATGATTTTGATGGACTGTAGTTTCATAATGTCTACTGGTAATGTCTCAAACTTATTCCCAGAGCAGTCGAGTTCCTCCAAGTCGCTGAGGGGGAGAATCTCAGGTGGAAATTGGTTCAACTTGTTGTGATCTGCATCCAGTGTGCGCAGCCTCTTGAGGTTTGAGAAAGATTTGGGGAAATCATGCAGGTCGTTGAAGCTGATGTCAAGCTCCTCCAAAAGCTGAAGTGCTCCAATCTGAGATGGCAGATATTGGATTTTGTTATGACTGATGCATAGCCTTTTCAGCCCCTTCAACTGACCCACATCTTCAGAGAGGCCTCTGAGGCAGTTGTGGCTCATGTCAAGCTCCAAAAGCTGCCTCAGCTCAAAAACCACACACGGAACAGCTGTGAACTTGTTCCTGCGGAGGACAAGGATGCGCAGGTTGTTGAGAGTCGATCCCAACCCTTCCGGTAGTTCCTGGAGGGAATTGTTGCCCAGATTGAGCACCTCTATCTCGGCTATGTCATCAGGCAGTGTGATCTTCTGGTTGTTTTTCGAGCAGAGGGTGAGTTGCCGCAAATTGCTGCGCAGCTTCCTGGAGCGGAGGGCAGCATCCCTCCACAACCTGGCCGTTTTAAGGTTGTTCTCCTTGTCCTCCATGGCGGTAATGCCCAACCCATCCACCTTGTTTTCATTGACAGTTTTCATCGATACAGAGTGGGCAGCATGGCGGACGGTGTCATTCATCAATATTCGCACTTGGCAACAACGCGCCCTTCGGTGGAGGGTAAAGAAAAGCCTGTTTAAACCGTGAAATATTCAAGCTTTTCCATCGTAACAGGACGACCGTGGCTGGCTGCGGCGGCGCTCCACGCATCCTTTTCCCCTGCGCCACTCACCACACAATGAAAACAAACCCACCGCGATTACAGCCCCGATTTAAATCCACAAACGCGAGGCCAGTGTGGTAGATGGGCCGTGTTTTTCAGATGCGTCCTCATCTTCACCAGCGTGTAGACTCCTCTGGATCACTCTCAGCGGCAATCTGTGATTTTCCTCTTTTCTCTTTCTGCTGTGTTCATAGCAGCAGCTGCGCCGCCCGTCCACACTGCGTCAGACTGAACCTCCTTCCTTCCTTCCTCCTTCCTGCTGTGTGTAGAGGAGGGGATCAGGGAAAGTGATTGTCCTCGCTAGGTCAAAGTAGAAGAAAGTATAGAGATCATTAGCACTCGTGGTATTGATATACACTTCCCGAGTGACAAGCCTGATATTTAAAAACAGCCTTTAGATATTAGGGAATCTGTTTTCTTTAGAAATCTAAACAATATATGCTGATTTAAAAAGTTCACCATGTTATGATCTGTGTGGTAACGGCTGGACAGAGGCATGGCGATGCCTAAAATCTGTCGACATTGGATAAATCCCATCAAGTTCATTTCGCTGTTTTCTTATATAACATTTACATTATGGGGGAGAGCAGGGAGTAGATTTTGGCTTCGCATCGAAGAGTCTCCATCTACTGGCCATAATATGCACATGCGCCTGTGGCACAATCTTGAATATTATGTAGGGCTCAGCACCGTTTTCTCACAGATACCAGTGTTATTACCTAAACATGCGTGAGTTTAATCAGACCCGATAATAAATCAGAATGACGGTACTGAATATGTACAATCAAAGCTTATAATCTCTCAAAATTTGTTAGTTATTAACCTTGTCTTCACCCAGGAACCCCAATCAAATTTAGTGGCTTTATCACAACAGATAACTTTAGCTACTAAAAGAATATTATTTTACCAAGAACTACAGAATGTCAAGAAGTTGAGCTTGCTTTTCTCCTACTTTCTTAATGCCTGAGTGTAGCAAGCCTGTAACATATAACACATAACCTGTTACATAAGTGAACCTGGGGATACCTGCACAACAAGCAAAACACATGACATGAGCCTCCGGACAAGTGAGGGTCACTTCAAATCCAGGTTAACATGATATTGTCCTGTATGTGTCCTGGATTCAAAGGTGTCATACAAGCAGAGAAGTTGTACAATGCAAGGTAAATTTTGGTCCATTTCTTCTTTTTTAATTGGCTTTTATTTCAATATTACTTTCAAATCCTGTTTCATTTTCAGTTTAGTTTTATGCCAATTTCTATTTCATTTTGTATTTTTGGTGATCCATCATTTAGTTTTTATTTAATTAGATTTTAGTTTTAGTTTTTAAAAGAAAGGAAGAACACCCCCCCCACACACACACGGCCCCAAAAAAAGGTCAGAGAACACAGCACAACATTTATTATGAATAGTGGCAAAGATTTAATAAACACTGAAAACCCTAAAGCATAACCATAAAAAGTCAATTAAAAAAATAAAACTTTTTTCTTAATACCCATAAAAAACAAAAACAAATCATAGTCCCTCTTTTTGACTATTTTCCTTTGTACTGAGAAAATACATTCTCTATGACATTAGCTTAAATAACACTGTACATTATGGGGGGGGAAGAGTACAAGAAAAATGCCAAATAAGAAAATTAAATTGTTTTGTCCTCTGTGTCTCTATTTCTCTGAATTTTAGGTCAGAAAAAATGTAAATGTTACACTCCTACCAGCTTTATAAAACTTTGCCCACTGATGATGCCCACTTTCACTAAAGCTCAGCTCCATGGTCCTCAGTCAAATGTTAAACTATTGATGACACAACAACACAGAGCAGGGAACAGTGGACATGAATTAATAAGCCCTCATTTTAAAGCCTGAAATCAGGAAGTATGTTGACTGGAAGTGAATAATCTTGTTGAAAAATAGTCAAATCTGTTTTCTGCCCTCACAGTATGACAACCCATAAGTTTGAGACCGGCCTCACCGTTCATGGTGACCCTCTGTGTTATCAGTTACATTTCCCATTGATTAGCTTATTTATAGAGGAGGGGCGGCTGGTAGAGAGGCTGATATGGACCACGGACAGGCTGTTGAATTTTAAACACAAAAATAGAAACAACAGATTTTTATTGACACCAATTTTTATTTTATTACTTACTATTTATCAGTTTTGGATAGGGTTATTTCAATTTCAGTTTAGTTTGTGTATCTCGCTTAACTTTTTATTTTTATTGATGAAATGCTTATTACTCTTTTTCTTTCAGTTTTAGTTAACGATAACAACCTTAGCACAACCATACACTGCTAGCATGAAAAGAGAGTAAAGTTCAGAAAAAAAAAGATGGTTCTGAATCCTAAAGCTCAATTTTTTATTTCTTAGTTGTTGCTTCACAGTCAAAATAATGATAACTGATATGGAAAATAATGATCAAACAAATGTGGGCCATCCTCTGGAGTCTGTATATCTCTGTATATGAGGACACTTGTCTTGTGTCTATGTAGGGGTTCATCTTCTCATAGTCCTGTTACCTGTGATATGCCACTCTTCTTAAAATTTACTTTTATCATAAAGCCTTTTATAATCCTAAAACTTTATTTGAGTTATCAGTTATTTATGGCTAAAAGCTTATGTAGTCTTTTTTGTCATCTCTATCTTCTACCTTTTGTATTGTTTTATTATCATCACCTCATTTTATTGTTGAATATCTTTCTCTTTGTTACTTTTAGTAGTTTGGGTTTTTACTGATTTTGATTGTGATGCACACTTTGTAACTCTATTATTGTAAGATGAGTGGTTTCTGATGAAATAGAAATCAAGGTATGTCATATCACATGCAGGAGTTCCTGGAGGTGTGACACATTAGGGAGTGAGAGAAGAACTGCCTTAACCTGCTGTACAACTTTGGGGATTGCATAACGCAACACAAACAATAGTTGCATTGCACAAAACGTGAGAAACTGAATAAAGGGATGAAAAAGGCTGGCTTCCTCTGGCTGGGCATGGACACATAATGTTGTCTGTCCTCCATAGCCAAGTCATTATTTCCAGCCTTTACTGGAAGTTGTAATTCAAGGCTTTTCTTGGGCATAATGTATCAGGTCCTGAAATAATGCTTATGTATATGTAAAAAATTAAAAAAGAGGGAGACAGCGAGGGTTAACTTGTTAAATATGATCTCTAGCAAGTCTTCTTCTTATGTAATTTCTAGGTCCTGATTTCACACGACTAAATTGTTATTTTAAACACACGCTTTAAAAATTCCAAATACTTCTTTATTGACAAGCATTACAATTTCACACTGATATTGCAGTAATTTCCCCAAAAATAAATTCTCAGATGCATTAATCTCATAAAAGCAAAGGCCTTGCCTCTGAAAAGGTGCATGCAAATGGATTTTCAAGCATTAGCTAAAAACTTTACTTTAACATAACAATGCTGGAGCAAATATTTACATTTGTACACAACATGAACAAAATCAATTTCTTGGGTTTTCTTGGGTGCAGCAGGGCCAATATGTGATACTTTAATGCAGGCCTAAGGGGTGAAACTATAAAAGACCAGTGAAACATGGCTAAAAGTAAGATAAGACCAGGGTCCTTATCCTCAGTGATAATGCCCCCACCCATAACATAGACCATACCACACACACACTGCAGCCCACAAAGCTTGTGACTTCATCATTTAAGTTGTTTACTGAAAGAACTCACACGATGGCAGATTTTCAATAATTGCAGGTAACAATTTTGTAGTTTATTTTATAAAGTTCTGTCTTTAGTGAGAAGAAATGCCTGAATGTGAAAATCTATTTTATTCACTACAGACTTAAGTTCACCTGTTGGTGATGTGTAAGAGCTTGCATCACTGTGAAAGAGCAATGTGCAATAACTGAAATTCTGTCACGCTGAGAAACCATGAAAGGTCTTGAAAAATACTATGGCATTATTTTTGGGTGAGGCTTCATGGCCTCGTATGCTGACACTGTTTGGTGATCTCCGCTTTAAAGGGTATTAAGGGAGACAACAGTCATCTACTTTGAGCTGATCTAATATACTACATAAATTGATTTGTTTCAGTTTAAATAACTACTTACATAGCAGCATCCTATACATGCATGCCTCTGTTTTACACAGAGAAATGCCCGTTTATGTGCAACAAGAAAGTACAATAACATAATGACATTGGAAGACTTGATAAACAGAAGCCATATTCTCAAAGGTAACATGTGGAAAATTACGTATTAAAATCAAAACAATACTGAGAATAACTAGAAACGTGCAAATTTCATTTTAAACCTTTCCTATAACAGCAGTCTCTTCTCATATGAAAACACGTTCAGTAGTAGGGGCCAATGTTCTCATATCCTGCATAACTTGGCCAATCAGGGAAAATCCCATGGGAACATGTGGGACTCCCATAGCGGTCAAAGTGAATTCCAAGATCATAGGAGTG
>OMOW01028935.1:0-10375 GCA_900312555.1 Lamprogrammus exutus | reverse complement strand
GGAGTTCAGACGTGTGCTCTTCCGATCTGTGACTCCTATTGTAGACCTGTTCCAATTTCCAGATGCACATTCACTCACCGTGTATTTTCCCCATCTGATTCTCTCCTAGCATCTTACAGAAACGTGAATAAACACATCCAGAAATCTGCAGAGGGAGATGGGAAGCTGCTCACCTGCCAATCTGAAGGATACCCCCAGTCCTCTGTCAAGTGGCTCAATGGAAAGCTGCAGACGCTCAGTTCCAACACAACTTCGGTCCGAACACCAGACCAACTTTTTAAGGTCACCAGCCAGATCCAAGTCAGCGCCTCAGACAACAACAACTACACGTGTACCTTTACATCTGATGGCCAATCTGCGATATTTCACATTCCAGGTATGATTATGACTTCTTTAACGATTTCTACCCGAACCCCAAATTTGAACTGGAGTTAATCTAAGAAGACAGAGGCCCGAACTGTGTCCCTTTTTGACTTATAGGCCCCATTTACACCTTGCATTAAAGTACAAACTGTATCCAGATACGTTATCCAAATAAGGGAAAGCGCATGTCAGAATGCAATCCGATCCACTTGCGCTGTGATAAGGTTCACAATAGAGTAGAATAAAATAGAATAGCTGGGACACATTTGTTGAAAATTTTACCCTGCAACATAGAAAGTGACAAAAAGTGACATTTTTAATAATGGATGAAGCTTGTGAAAGAGGTAACACAGGCTCCAAACACAGAATCCATGTAACATGAACAAGGTGTAAAAGTCCTGACAAGTAAGATCGCATTTTACTGCAGTTTTACTTCCATTTTTCTATGAAATAGAAGAAAACCAAGCTGCATTATCCTTGTTTGATCTTTTCATGTCAAGATTTACAAAGCAGCAGACAGCGTGGGTTGATAAAAAAAAGTGTCATCAATCGGCAACTTCTCTGCGCAGCCTACGTCTGTTTCTTGTTATGTGCATATTGTCTTTTTGACACAGATGTGTTGAAAGCTGGTATCTAGCCACATCAAATGTGTTTACTGATACAGGGCATGATGCGGCTGTTGCAGCATCTGCCCACTGCTTTTCCTTTCACAGTTTAACATTTTAGCCCCACTTTTCAGAATAAGCTGTAAGTTGCAATTGAGCAAGGCAGCAGTGTGCAGGAGTACTCTTGTCGGATATGCGTCGTGTGGAAATTCATGCATGTGTGAATGTGTTTGTTTCAGAATAATTTGCATATGTGTGTGTGTGTGTGTGTGTGTGTATTTTGTTTGCTGACGTGTTTAGTTTAGATTAGAAGTTTGTATTTGAAATCAGATAAAAACAGATTTCTTATAAAGAGGGCAATGCATTCGACTAAGCAAATACAGCAACAAAAATACATCAAAACTGCCTGCACAGCTAAGTATCACGCGAGCATGAATCATATTAAGAACTTCTTTTTTTGTGTGTTTTTAACAAGTACTGTAAGGAGAAGTTACTGGCAGGCTATATTGGGTGTGTGTTGTTATTTCCAAAGAAGCCGAAGTGCTAAAAGTGCCACTCATGTCATCTCTCTCTCACCTTTTACAGATGAAATCCCAACACCTCATGTGAGAAACGATGCTCTCATCATTGGACTGAGCACATCTGTGGTTCTGGTTGTCATTATTGTTGCAGTGCTCACTTATCGCTGTCGAAAAGGTAATCTTGTCATTTTTGTCTGCATAAAATTTTTCTGTGTGGGTGCATTTCTGCATCCTGTTATTTTGATGTTTGGAGAGGTTTAGTGTGATTCACCAGACTGATGTGTAGACAGACGACATGTCGCTCTTTATCCAAACGTCTTTATTTAAGGATAGTAATGAGGATAATAGACGCACCATATTGTAGTTAGTGCACTTTATTGTTCAACAAATTTATGTGAGATGAAAATTTGCTTCTGACACATGCATATAAGCCAATATAAGTCGATATAAAACAGTCACAATGCCAAATAGAAGGGCTGTCATTAGTGTGCATACCTCCGCCAAGGCTGAATATCGGTGCCAAATTACACCACTTGATAAACTATCATGGGATAAATGTGCCTTTTTTTCCCATTGAGAGATTGGAAACATGTTGCAGTATTGGGAAATTAGTTTTTAATTAGTTTCTGGATTCCTGCCCTTGTATCTGGATCCACAACAACATGTATTAGGCTCCTCCCTGGGCAACAACTTTCATAAGAAATTCATGTGTTCCAACCCTCAGAGAACGTGAAAGATAAGGTGTGCTGACATGTTAAAATGACACACGACAGCAATAGAAATGATGAATGGATTGTTCCTGCATTGGCATAGAAAATATCACAACAATCATTTCAGTGTGTAGTACGAAGCAATACACAGCTGTACATGTATGGTAGAATATAAAAACATTAGCATTCAGTCTTGGCGTACAGGATGGGAGGGGTCACTGTAGATCTGAATTTCCTGGTAATCCAGCTGACTATGTAGTTTTTTGTTGCCTTAATCCTTCTATTGTTTCTAAATAGTCGCATAAAAGGCTCATTTCAACTTAAATGAACCCTTAAATGACAGAACATAAAACAGCACAGGTTTAACTCTTTTCATTTGGTTGCATATTCTATGTCGAAGCCATAATCGCCAGCAATATGTATGTATTGTCACATACAGGTGGAGGGATTTGTGTATCGACAGTAATCAACATTGTGTCATTGTGTCAACAGTAAACTTCAATCCACGTTTGCGCTCTGACACTAAAATCAGGAAGTAACCTACAGAATACAGCCTCAGGCTTTACTGGTGTTTGATTTAGTACAGTAACTGGCATGCATGGGAGTTTTCTGGACATGTGACTTTGTGGTATGTTTGCATGTGAGAGCATGAGCCAGCATTTATGAGACTGATATTAGTTAGACCCCATCAGGTCTGGAAACACCCAGCTTGGTCTTGGTTTGCGCGACAGGGGAATTTGAGGTTATTAGTAAATTGTTGAGTGCTTTCTCACTTTGTGTTGTTTGTTTAATTCCCCCAAACAAACGCTGTAATCATGTCAGTAGTAGGCTCAGTACATGGTTTTCTACAAATGAATTTGTGAACATGATTAAAAGATATCGATGAAGATTTAACCCCTATGATGTTTTTAAACTCAACATTCAGACATGCAAAGATAACACATAAACAACATCACACACCATCAGCAAATTCTATGAAAAAGTCACATACATGTTGGAAAACAAGTGTACTGACCTGTTTGATTCCTATATTACTATTACACAGTTTCTGTATACAATACATAAATATCATCCATCCATCCATCATCAACAGTGATTTGTTTTCCATAGGGGCCAGATGTAAGGCCACTCCTAGTACCAAGAACCTCCTGGTTGACAAATGGGCGAATCCTGCTGCTGCTGCTGTCTGTGAGTCTTTACTGTCTATCTTTACTGATTTTTCATTTTTAACCGTCGCTTTTTATCTTGAAGCAACTGAGAATAAACAAGACGTTTTTGGATAAAGATAGTAACATTTTGTCCACCTTATAAAAACTCACCCTGTTAACCCACCAGGCTATATTGCCTCTTGGATCCCAAGGGTCTAAAATAATTTCTGGCAACTAAACATCAGAGTGATGGAGTGGTTAAGTTTTACAGCTCTGTGCTCTCAGCTGCAAGGTGAAAAGTTCCTAATCCGTGACTTAAATTAAATTAAATTAAAGTTGTCCATTAGAAATGCAGCATATTATTAGAATTCAAATCAAAACTGCATTGTGAGTGGATGAAGCTGCCATACTTGTAGTGCAGTGTAACAAAGACTGAACTCAGCTCAACTGGGTGATTAAAGCTGTCAGATTCAGTAATGATGTAAATGTTATGCTTCTGTTTCTCTAATAATGCTGCTCCTCTCCTCTCCTCTCCAGTAGGCTTACAGAGAGGCATGAAAAGCGAGGAGGAGGAAGTCATTATTATTAATGAAGGTAAGCATCTCTAAGACCATAAATCACAAAACTTGGTATTTTTTATTTTCATATTCAATCTCACATTTGTCTCTCGTGGGTTCTATCTTGTTTAACCTCGCACAGTATAAGATAGTTGTAAAAATGTTATTGCTTTGCAGAGGCAAAGTTCACAGTACCAAACAGATCAGCAAAGATCATTTTAGCTGGCTTAGTTTTGGTGCTGTGTGTAGTTACACTTTGAACTGTCACATCCGCAACTGTAGGATAATAAACAGACAACTTTTATTCATTACATGTGTGAATCAGAAGGTATTCAGGCCCATTCCTCTTCTCCTTCTCCTCCACCTTTGTCTCCTCACCTCTTCCTTTTGAAAATGACATGAGTGAAAATAGAGAGACAGCTACTACTAAAATATCGCATGTATGTTCTCCTTTAATTTGCTCAAAATGTAGAATGTGCCTGAAATGTAACACACCAGTATGGGTTTAAACATCTTGTACCATTCAGTTGTAAGAGTGGGGAACAATTGAACTACTATTATAAAAACAGGAAAACTATAGTCTGTACACTCCATACTTACACTTCCTTACAAGCATTTTTACTTGGAAGAGGGAATATCAAGAGGTTTTAGCACATTATTTGTTTCTTCTTCATCACATTAGTAATATGATTTTCAATTTATACCCGCACCATGTTCCATTTTTGTTCTAAATTATTACGTGTATGACCTATAAGTGTGAGAGATCTGTTAAACCACCTCTCTGTTTTTCTGTGGAAGGTGTAGGACGCGTGGAAACCTTGGGGGAATTCCTGCGAGCCCACTATTCTGGGTTCTCCTTCCTCATAGGGTCGAGACATCAATGGGACAGTTTCTGTGTGGAGGAGTTACTTGAGAGGCTGCAGGACAGGTGAGTCATCAAAACGCGGGGTCTGTGTGCGTGTGCGTGTGCGTGTGCGTGTTCATCATGTCAAGGAAATGGAGAGGAAGCTGCTGGGTGAGCGTCAGTGTCCTGGAAAATCTTGTTACATACTTCTACTCTTCTGACTTTTACAATTAATCAGTCGTCAAATCTGTCAGCGGTTAAAGCTGTGAAATGGCTAATCAATAACTGGAGTAATCCTTTCAGAACAAATAAACTTAAAATTTGTTGTAGGGTTGGGGGAGGTTAATGTAAAATGCATTTGTCCACATAGAAAACAGATTTATGACCCTTTGGGGATTGATAATGGTTTTTAAATTGGTCAAACATTGTGCTTACACCTGTTCTGTTGTTCTGTTGTATTTACGCTCTTTCTTCTCTTCAGTGAGGGCCAACCAGTAAGTCCTCAAGCTTTAATCCCAGAAGCTGGAGAGACACGCCTGCTGGAAGGACCCCCAGAAAGTGGGAAAATAACTGTAGCCCAAATCCTGGTCTCGTCGTGGGTCGAGGGGACCACACACACCCTCTCCAACCTCTTCGATCCAAGCGGACTTCAGCTTCTCTTGTATGTGGACTGCACCAAGGTGAAGGGAGACTTGTACCGGGAAGTAACGACACAGCTTCGTCTCTGGGAGAAGTTATCCACAGAGGATGAGCTCTGGACGGTGCTGAGCAGGTGCAGCGACGCTCTGCTGCTGTTGGACGGCTACAGAGAAGGGACCCAGGTTTTTGACGAGTCCCTGAAGAGGTTTCTGAGGGAGAGAGGGGACTGCAGGGTGCTGGTCACCGCCTGTTCAGGACACTGCCCGCAACTCAGGGAGACAGTTGGGACAGCAGGGTTGCTGAAGCTCCAAATATAGACAGTGAAGCTCTATGTTACATTTAAGAAAGGTTTTTACTAAATATGTGATGTTTTGTATAAAATAAGATGCTGTTGTATAACCCCTAGAAATGCTGCATTATTTGTAGAATTCATATGTAGACTGTCTTTGTAAAAAGTAAGATAATAAATACACTTTGTACTCTTTTCATGACGGCTTGCGTTCCTATTTCAATTCAAATTAATTAAAATAATTTCTTAACCTTTAGAGCCAGAAAATAGAAAAATTAAGGTTCATTAAAAGGGTGTGTGTGTGTGTGTGTGCAGCATAAAGGCGCTCTAACAAGAGAGTCCTTAAGGCTTTCAAAACACTAATCCAATTTTTCTCCTTCTTTGTTCCACCATTTCCATTTTGAGCCTTTGTTTTGTTTCCCGAGTCACATCGGGTTATGGAGGCTGGACGGCCTTCTTCGACTCTTACTCTACCAAACTGTGGATGAACAGTCTCAATGCTTCATCTCCTGCCAAAAGCATGTTACTGCAATTGAATTCACAAACAGAGAAAGAGGCCGGGCTCAGCTATAACACTAGAATTATTAGCTATAACACTAGAATTATTGTTTTTTTTTGGTATTGTTGAAATCTGATGATGTAATGACAGACTATCATGTGTAACTATAGCCTCATATCGTGTTGTGTAATTCCCTGCCAGTGTGTGGGTGCGGTGAGCAGAAACCCCATTTGGCACATTTGTAAAATAGATTTGCTTTCTTGCATTCCCAACCCATCTGATACAGCTGTTGTCAGGGAGATGTTGAACTGTTTCATTTGCATCTTTTTACATGGCGTCATTGTTATAATGGCAATGGTTGCAATGGTTACTTACACTTGAAATAAGCCCCTAAAGCTATTGGTTATCCATAGTGATCAAGGCGATGCATGTGGGCAATATGGGTGTGGAGTTATTCTTTTGGTATATTCTTAGGTCATGATAACCCCCCAAAATGCAGGGCTTATGGTGTCATCTGAGTACAGATTTGACAATGTCCATCGAGTAATAAGGAATCCACCTCTTTAGTTCTGTTCCCACTATACTCACAAAGCTCGGGGGAAATAATTTCAACTCTTTCGGGTTGTCGTCTTGAACACTTCAAACACTTCATAAACGACTGTGTTAGTTTCTGTTTCTGTTCTGTGTCAGTCCTCAGAAAAAGAAAGTTCATTCTCATGGTCATTTACCAAGTCTCATCTGTCGCCGGTGACAGAAAGGGAAGTTACTGCGCGTTACTCTTCCTGGCAAGAGGCGACTGTAGTGATTCCAGTAACATTTGTACAAGAGCAGATTTTTAAAAATAAACAATTTTTTAATTCTAGTAATTGTTGCCCCATTATAGTAAATCATATTTATTACTCGAATAGCTCTGAATTGTGTCTAGTCCTGTTGTATTGTGCATGCAGTTCTTTCCCATGTTAGTAATAAGGACTTGATATCAGATATTCATGGCGCAAAGATAGTAAAAAAAAAGAAGATCTGAATGTCTATAAAGATTAGATTTATTTTGCATCTTATCAGACTGCTACACAAAGATAGTAACATGATCACACCTCACAAGGAGGAGCTTCTTTCAAGAGAGGAAACCTGCTCAACTGGAAAATAGCATTGATGGTAAAATGAGATCATCACAATGTCAGATAAAGGCCATCCCTCACTGTGTTTCAGCAGAGAGTAATTATGAACTGGAAGGGGAATTAACTTCCTTGTTTCAGTGTTGGAAGGCACAACAACAAAATCCGCTACTATGCAAATACACGGGACCCAGATAATTATAGGTCTAATAAACCAAGGATAACATCTCAAGTGAAAACAAAGAGTTACTACAGTTTGAGTGCTTTACTATTTTGAGAAAGTTGATCATAAACTCATAAATGATTTCTAGGCTGCAGTCCATGGAGGATATAATCCAGGAATAATACACATGTACTGGAATACAAAGTAATAAAAGAAAATTATGATTAAGTTTAAATGCAGATTGGCCAGGCGTCTGTTGGCCCTCTGTGGCTTGGTTTCCTGATATTATTTTAGAACTTTGGTGGTCGTAAAAAACAGATTGTAAACAAACTGTGCCACAGTTGTCGTGTAGTTTTGACCTATTTTGTATTTCTTTAGTGAAATGAACGGAGTAAGCCCACTCATTGGTATCAATAGCGCTAGACACAAACACGCATGTAACTTTCTACCTTTCCACAGATTCTTATTCTTCATCATCTCGCATACTTTCCAACTCATATCTGCTTCGTGCATACGCTGAGCCTATTAGTTTTTCATTACTTCAGTGTTTTGTTTTGTTTTTACCTTTACGTAAGCACCATTGTCGGGGTTTTCGAGTTTTGCCACAGTAACATAATGTAAACATATCACAACAACACAACACCAAAGGGCTCCAAAAATGACATAGTGCTAATTTAAAGTAGATTTTATCGCACTTTAAATATTTGTAATTGTTTCTGTTTCGTTGGGGTTTTTTTGTCAGTCCAGAATAGGAAGAAGAGGTTCACTTTCAGGGTCATTCGTTAAACTGCAAGCAAAGCACCAAAGCATCCGTGCGATAGAAAGGGAAGTTCTGTCTGTTTTCCTGGTAAAGATCACTCATCAACAGCCAGTGTGTCACCATCTCCTCTCTCTTCAAAATCTTCCTGTAAATGATCTCTTGTTCATGCACCATTTAAACTGAGATGTAGAAAACTGAAAAAAGAGTCCCACTCTGCCCCTGGAGATGGTGAAGAAGACGATACAAGATATGAGTTTCTAAATTTCTGACTTTTGTGACCACAGAGTTACCTGTGTGATGATGTAGGTGTCAAAGGTTGCAGGAAGCCATATTCATCCTCCTGTCTGCTGCACTAACAACATGAGCTGATGTGAGACTTTTCATAAATTCCCCTGAGCTGCTTTTTACTTCACCGTGCTGAAGCTCCAAACCTGCAACCACCAGACCAAACTGGACGAGAACCTGAAGGACAAACTGTTCCGTGTTAATAACCTGTGAGAACACGCAGACACGACTGCAGGAACAAAAAATCTGTACACCGGCCTCCACTCCATTCCACTCCACTCCAGCTGCAGTCTGTCCACTGGCCTCCGTAAAGACACCCAGAATCCAAGCACCTGTGAGGGAGAGGTGGACAAGGTGTTGAGGAGGCTCACTGAGCAGAGTGACCACATCAAGGAGTAGATTAAGGAGCATCAGAATAAGGAAGATCTTGTATGTAAGATATGTATGTAAGAGCTTGTATGTTCCCTGCAGACGGTACTAGGGTTACACATTCTAAATACATACAGTTTAGACGATCTTGGATGAACTTTCAAAACAGCCTGCAAAGTGAAAGCAGAGCCTGCCGGTTGAGTTGTGCTTGTTTTGGCCAACAGAGGGGGCTGTTTACTGTCGCAGGTTCATGTCATCTCATCGCTCGTCTTCCTCCACAAACTACATTGTTCACACACAGTGTTCCCATTGAAGACTGGGCCATATTGAGCGATAACTGTCACAAATATTGGCTGCAAAGTTTATTTCAATATTCTTCTAGTGTTGACACGACATACTGTTACTATTTCTGCATAAATACTGTTGCTGATTGTGGACTTATTACTGCATAAATGTTGTTACTTTCACTAGATAGATTAAATACACCGTGATGAACCACTGTATTTTGATCATGCTTATTAGGCCTTTATTATGTCTATTATACACAAAACCATTATCTTCCCCTTTCTTTCCATTTCATAGAAAATAGCATTGGATGTTTTAATGATATATTGACTACCAAATAGGGTTGCCACCCGTCCTTTAAAATACGGAGTCGTCCCGTATTTGACAATTAAATGGTGCGTCCTGTTTTGAATCAATACAGGACGGGGTTTGTCCAGTATTTCGGAGTTGTCTTGAACGCAGCATCAAAACGAAACAAGGGAGAGACTGAACTCACTCATTGGCTGATTGAAACGAGTTCGCGAGATCAAAAATGCTAGAAATTATCTTCCGGAGAGAGGGTGCTCACAGATGATTGGCTTAGGGTTCGGGTTAGTGTTAGCGATTGGTTGATTCCGCTGTGAGTTCCCTCCCTTTCCTCCCTCCGGACGATCCATTCTAGTTCTCTCATCAAAACAACAATGGCTGAGGCTGCCCCCGATATCCCCCCGCGTCCAGAACTGAAACGAAAGCGGATGCAGAAGTACAGACAAGAGTGGGAAGATTCAAATACTTGGCAAGAGGTTGTGAGAGAAAATGAATACAAAGCGAATTGCAAAATGTGTCGGCGAGTGTTTTCTGTGGCGCCCGGTGGCCTGGGAGACGTGCGACAGCATGCTTCAGGATTCTCTCATTTGTGAAGAAACAGGACACAAAAAGGACATAAAGTTGACATGAAAAGTCATGTGTGGTGGCACAAGGAGCATCATCATCCTGAGATGTATTTATTTGTTCATGAGTATTCCTTTGTAAAAGTCCATCTGTCCTCCTGCACGATATTTTTTCAAATGGAATTTTTTGAGTGTCAAAGCATTTGTTTAATTTATAGTTAATAAGTTATGGATCAGTTGAAGTTTGAAGTTTAAGGTAACTTGTTAAAGTGTAACAGTGTAATGTGCATTTCATCATGCATACATTATTACTGTATCTACCTTTACACTAAGATTTTGTGTTTACAGATTATT
>OMOW01028923.1:0-12005 GCA_900312555.1 Lamprogrammus exutus | reverse complement strand
TATAATCAGGCTTTTCGAGCCAATACCTTCTAATCAGTTAGGCCGGTTACCATCTCTTGTCAGTTTCATGCAGAAAAGCCTGATTATACAACTCTCCATTGCAGTCATATATGCCACACTGGATAAATTGGAAACCAAATTTTAATTATTTTTTATTTACTTTTTAGGTTATTTAGTTCTTAGGCTACCATGTAAAATATTGAAAAAACTTGAGTCTTTCATCCATCATTTCATTTTAAAAGGCATTCATCACAAAATCAAAATCACAACAGGTAAATAAAATGTGTTTTTCAGGAATTATAGGCAAAATAATTTTTCCTAGAATCGTTCATTTTTGTTTCATACAAAATCCTTCAAACAAGTGATGATCAAAATTGATGTCAACAAAATGCCAGGACAAGATAAGATGAAGCCTATAACCAAATAGAAAAAGGACACGCTCACTTGTTTACTCAAGCTTTTTCTTGTGTAGTCACATGTGATTGATCTGTCCCATTCGTTATGTTTTTCAGCAGTGGACGTGAGTGCACTGTGCTCTCAGGATGTGCTGCGGGTACTGATGTCCCTCCAGCCTGTGCTTCAGGATGCAATCCAAAAGAAGAGGACTGTGAGGTCGTGGGGTGTTCAGGGTCCCCTCACCTGGCAGCAGTTCCACAAGATGGCGGGACGGGGTTCCTACGGTAAATTTGAGGACAGGCTTTTGTCTCCTTGATACATTTTTTTTGCCTCCACACAGTGTAGAGGTACCTATAGATAAACACACATATAGTAAAACCAGGTCAGTATAAAGACATAAAATACTCGCTGCTGTCATCTTCAGTATGAAAATATGTCTTCAAAAATATATAATTGTCAAATCATTTGCCTCATTTTGAGGGTGATGATGACATCAGATGTATAGTGTGTGATTGTTATTTAGAATGTCTGTCTTGGGGTCTAAAAAAACTGACTGTGAGATCAATATGCAGTGTATTCCCTCACCTGTGGTCCAGATGTCAGCTCTGTTGGGTGGAGCTGTCAGGATGCTCGGTTACCTCACGTTCTAACACACAGTGGGGAATGAACCAGAGAGGAGAAGCTAACATTATCTGTCAACACGGCTTGCATACGGCTCTTTCCTTATATCCCTCACTTTTTCCTCCTTCTTTCCTCACTCCCGTAGGCACAGACGAGTCCCCAGAGCCTCTGCCCATCCCCACCTTCCTGGTGGGTTATGAGTACGATTTTGTGGTGCTCTCTCCATTCGGTCTGCCCTACTGGGAGAAGCTATTGCTGGATCCCTTTGGCTCCCAGCGGGACATCGGGTACCTGGTAGTTTGTCCTGACAATGAGGCCCTGCTCAGCGGTGCCAAGAACTTCTTCCGAGACCTCACTGCTGTCTATGAGGTACATACTCAGAGGAGGGGGGAAGTCATTTAGCACATCCAGGTTATAAACGAAGTAGTGTTTTTATCTTTTAATTGCATCAATGTACCTGTTCAATTATTCCTTTGCTGATGTTCACTTGACTTAGTGATTTTGTCTTTTCCTGTAGTCTTGTCGACTGGGCCAGCACCGGCCCATTTCCAAAGGCTATCCTGACGGCTTAGTGCTCGTGGGTGGCACTGCAGCCAAGAACCTTGTGGACCAGCCAGTTAGTGATTGGTTCCTCAAAGCTGGCAGTGGCAACAGCGATGCATTCACCAAGCTCAAACTCTATGCACAAGTGTGCCGCCACAACCTCGGTATGTGTCACTGACATGCTGCTGGGTAACTGGTGCTGTTTGGTGTCAGTGCAGTCTTAGGTTCTTTTGTTGCTTTGTCAGTTTTTTATTCCTGAATTTTTACCTCTGACACCACTTGGTCTTGTTGTAAAAAGGCTAACTAGAGAAACCTTGTTTGCTCAAAAGAGAGCGGAGCTTTGAAGTGAGAAAAGTAGACCGATCAGAGTACAAGGTCAAGTTGAAATTGAATAAAATTACAGTATCTTTTCATTTTTTCTCAGTATGTTTGATAGTGTTACTAAAATAAAATTCTTCTTTCTCCTTCCAGCTCCATACCTCGCATCACAGCCATTGGACTGCTCCCTTCTCATACAACCCAGTCCACCAGCCTCATCCAGCCAGTCGTCATCCACACAAATGTCGAGCTCCTCCTCCAGCTCAGCTAGCCAGCAGGGCTCAATGAACTCTGCAGGTTCCTCCCTTCCCAACAGCAGCAGTAACAGCGGGTCTGGAAACACCTCTGCGTCGTCCAACAGCCTGGTGACATCCTCAGGCCAGCCCAGCAGTGGGATGACTTCTGCCAAGCCCAGCTCTTTCCCCCCATTTGGGAGCATTGGCAGCCAGGGTCAGGGAGGTGGGCCTCAGAGTGGACAGCTGGGGCAGCAGGCTGGTACCCAGAACACTGGTACCTCAGGGGACAACTCCAGCAGCCAGTCCCAGGGGCCCATCGAACCTCCAGAAAGGTACTGCAGAGCACACCAAGCTTACACACCATCACATAAAACAGACCAACTGTGTGCGTGTCAGTTTTGTATAAAAGGCAGGCCAGTAGAAGCTTAAGTATGCATATGACCCAGCCAACTGGAAACAGATGACAAGTATCCTCTGTTTTTATTGCATTGGATGATTTTGTGTTGCTGATTGTCTCCAGCACCTTGGAGAGAGAAAAAGTCGGTGTGCCCACAGACGGGGAGTCCCATGCTGTCGTGTACCCACCAGCCATTGTCGTTTACATCGTGGACCCCTTCAGCTACGAGGAGTCTGAGGGGGGCCTGGGGCCAATGCCAGCCAACTCCAATGTGTGGACACTGGGTTTGCTCCGCTGCTACCTAGAAATGCTTCAGTTCCTTCCCCCACACATCCGCAATTCCATATCTGTGCAGGTAAATATACTTAACAGGAGAGCTCCAGTAATTTTGTATTCTTTTTAGTCAACACAATTTCGTTTTGTGAGGAAGGTAATCATAGTTGAGTGAAGTAGTCTGAGTTTTTTGAGTTATCACATTAATGACAAAAAATTTTTATTCCATTCATATTGACATGGACATGGAGTGTGTTTTATATTGAATTTGCCCATGTCTGATTAGCTCTCCTGTCTTTGTACCTCAGATTGTCCCCTGCCAGTACCTACTCCAGCCAGTCAGAGGCGAGGACCGTCTCATCTACGCCCAGCACCTCAAATCGCTAGCATTCTCTGTCTTCTCCCAGTGCAGACGACCTCTACCTGCCTCTACCAACGTCAAGTCGCTTACAGGCTTTGGCCCTGGGTTGGCTATTGACACAGCACTGAAGAGTCCAGAGGTAAACATACCATGTTTTAAGACTTGTACTCTTATTGTTTTAAACTAATATATTCATTAGTAAAAGCAGTAGTGAGAGTTTGTGCTTCTGTGCAATCATTGTTGAGCTCATTAGCTGATCAGTGGCAGCAACCGGTTGCCATTATGTGTTAGTATTAGCATGGTAGTGCTGTCTTCAGATAGATAGACAAGCAAACAGTGGCTGACACTGTGCCCCCAGCAGCGGCATAGCTGCTTTCAGCCAGACGTGGCCTGACCTAATTTGACCTAGCCTTTGGCCCTGGCTCTGCTCAGCCTGACACCGAAAGAGAAATAAAAGAGAAAAGGCGGTCAGATATAGAGCTTGTAGTAGTTACCACCATTATACTTTGGTTCTGTTGGAACTGTACCAAGAGAACTTGTAACCCTCTGCTACTCCAGAGTTTTCTTTCCATTATCTGCTTGGCTAGTTCCCTGAGACCTCCCTAATGGGATCTCAGCTGCTGGTTTAGACAAAGGGGCACTTCAGACCAGGACCTAATTCAGTTGACTTCCTTCTGTACAGCCAGTGCTACCTTTTCTAGCCCTTGAGGTTCTTGCTTTGGATAACTTGAAATTTGAGTGGGACAGTGGGAGTGACAGAAGAGACATTTTGCATGTAAAGATACATAAACTTTGTCTGAATCTTTATCCTGATTACCTCTCCTCACATCTGCAGAGGCCAGAGTGTCTGCGTCTCTATACACCTCCATTTATCCTGGCACCAGTAAAAGACAAGCAGACGGAGCTTGGGGAGACATTTGGAGAGGCGTCGCAGAAGTACAACGTTCTGTTTGTAGGATACTGTCTGTCCCATGACCAACGCTGGCTCTTAGCTACATGCACTGACCTGTACGGAGAACTGCTTGAGACTTGCATCATTAACATCGATGTGCCTAACAGGTAAGAGAACCATTATCAGTTCTGATTTTGAAATCACCCACGTTGCATTTCATCACCTAAACTAGAATTTTGGGGAATTTGCTGAAAGCACAAAACCCCTTTTACCAATAAACACCACAAAGCTTCATGTTGTCCCACTGTAACAGATGCATCAAAACTAAAGTAATTTATACTTGAACAAAGAAACTGCCATGTGACAAATTGCCAACTGACAGAAAACATGAGCCATTCTGTGTAAGTGGTTACAGTTCAGTGACCATGTGCATAGTAACCATAGCAACCAGAGGCCAAGCCAAACTTAACATTCCGCAAAGGCATGGTACACGCTGTCAGGTAGATTAAGGAAATTGATGATGATGTCTGCTATCCATTTTACTGATATGGTCTATCGTCTTAGTCCATACACTCATTACTTACTGCACTCAAGCCCGTCCACTGGATGTTCCCAAACAACTTGCTATTACCTTTTATATTTGCACCAAGTATCTTTCCTCAGTGAATAATCCACAGCCACACACAGCGTTACAGCACATATAGAAGGCATAGTAGGCACTTGGAAAGTGTTGCTGACAGTTGTAACGTGTCAGCTGGGTGCCAGAGTTGTTTTCTTTTGATCATTTATGTAATTGTAGGTGATGAATGATGTTTTTTCACTCAAGCATAAATTAGGTGTAACAGAAGAGTCACAGAGATGTCAATCAAGCATGGTCTCTATATACCCACACATTTCTGAGAAGAGCTTCCTGTTAAAGCAGTTTGTAGTGTTTTAGGATTATTATTATTATTTTAGTTTTCGCTGTATCATTAGACAGGTAGAAGACTCCATAATAGGAATTGATTAAGGGTTGACAAACTGCTGATGATATCACATGGACCATATTTTGGAGATCAGCTTAACATTCTGGATTTACACTTTGTCCCCCACACTTATTTTTTTGGGGGGTGGGGGAGAGGAAAATAATTTCTTTCTGGAGAAAAAATGACCTGAATTTCTAAAGAGCATTTTTGAAATACATGTTCATGATTATCCCACAGGGCGCGGAGGAAAAAGGGCTCGGTTCGGAGGCTCGGGCTGCAGAAGCTGTGGGATTGGTGTTTAGGACTGGTCCAGATGACATCAGTCCCCTGGCGGGTGGTGATAGGTCGACTGGGCAGGATAGGGCACGGGGAGTTAAAAGGTGAGGGGAGGTGATCATGCTAAAACGGTTTTTCAAGAGAAAAAAAGAGCCTACAGTATATTGTATTTATTTTCATACAATGTGGTCTCCTTCCAGACTGGAGTATTCTGCTGAGCAGGAGAAACCTCCAGTCACTGAGTCGCCGTCTGAAGGAGATGTGTCGCACGTGCAGCATATCTGCCTCAGATACTCCCAGCATCCTCAGTGTGTGCTTGGTCGCCATGGAGCCGCAGGGATCCTTTATCATCATGCCAGGTACAGCGTGTGTACATGTACTGTATGTGAGGGCAGTCATAAATATACAGTTAAAATATGTTTTAAAATCACATCTGGTCAGAGCTAAGAGAGACAGCCGGGATATGTCTTCATGTCTGTTTGTCGGTGTCTATTTTGCATGATAGATTGCAGCAGCGTATCGGAGTGTGTGTCCGCTCCTTGTCCAGAGCAGATTGATGACAGGGGAGATCATGTACCTGAGGCTCATAAAGCACTGCCTCTCAGATGCCCATTGATCTCAGTGCAATGTGATGGAGAGCTAGATCAATGGGTTTATTTTGGGAAACGAGCAGGGGATTGTCAGTGTATCAAACTGGGATTGTGTAGAGAGATGCTGGGCTGCTGACTCTTCTTCCCTCAAAAAAAAAATTCTCTTCAGCCTGGAAAACATGGCAGCATTTGGCCCCAACCATGAACACGCGAAAGTGATTAGGGCATTGTACTTTGCATAACACAGAATTTGAACTTACTTTAACTTAACAGCATCTAATATTTTAAAAGTTATTCTATTTATGTAGTGTATTAGTGAAAAATACTATTTTATGAAGCTGTTATTATTTCATTTCACTTAGATATCTTGCTTTAATTAAAGGGTTAAAAATGTTAAAGCTGTCATATAGTGCCAAGTTGAATGTCTTATTGATTATTGCTGTCTTTCTTATTATAATAATAATAATACTAACATTGCAATACATTTTTATTTAACTAATTTCAATGTTAACTAATTGAATGAACTACCCATGTTTTCTTGCTAGAATACAACTAAGTACATTATAATGTTCCTTTGTGAGTTACTTGAGGTCCTTGAGGCTGTTACAAGGATTTCTATTAACTTTGATTGTGCTTTAGCCTTTCCATTTATTGACCTGTCTCTTTCTCTCCTTCCTCTCTTCCCTTCAGACTCTGTGTCAACAGGCTCGGTTTTTGGCCGCAGCACCACCCTGAACATGCAGACGTCCCAGCTGAGCACCCCACAGGACACCTCCTGCACTCACATCCTGGTCTTCCCCACCTCCGCTTTCGTCCAAGTGGCCAGCTCAAATTACACCAACATCGACCCCAACATTGACATCCTCAATGCTACCACTGGTCAGTAGTGCTTCTTCCTTGGGCTCTGTCTTGCATTCATTGCTTTGAATTCTCTTATCTGCTGGGCCTTAAACACATTAACATTAAAGGAAAATGTTCCAACAAGGTATTCCCCCTGTTCATCATTAATTTGGGCTCACATCCCAAGTGCATCTACAGCAATGTTTAGAGTTTATTTGCTTAATGAAAATCTGCAATTTTATTGCCAGAAAGCCAAGCATGGTTACTCACAATCCATCAACAGAGTATCAAATGTAAATACTGACTCAATAATGGCATCTAATGTAAGACCTATGTCCAAACTTTAGTTGAAAAAAATAAATAATTATAATAATTAGACTACGTTGAAGGAGCGAAAGTTTTTCATGGAGAGTATTTCACAGACATATGACCCTAGTTAATTTGAACACGATGCCTTTGCTTCAGCTGTCACGTGCAGACTTGCTACATAATTCTCTTGTTCTCTCTAGATGGGTCTGATGGCATCGGGATATTTGACCTGCTGGACCAGGAGAATGAGTTGGACCCAGATATTATCAATATGTCACCAACCACTTCGCCTGTACACTCCCCTGGCTCTCATTACCACCATGGGGGTGATGGCAGTAAGGTGAGAGAACATGACCGCTCACATGAAATTCATACACAACAAATGAACATAATTGAACTGTTAAAAACAATGTCTAAAACTATCTGGATAACAGATGAGGTGTACTGACAAGTGCTGTCAATCACATACAGCACATAATGTGGAAAAACACATGGAAACAATTGTAACAGATTTTTCTGCCTGGTTGCAGGGCCAGAGTACAGACCGTATGGAGTCTCACGAAGAGGTTCCAAACCTCCTGCAGCAGCCTCTGGCGCTCGGCTACTTCGTCTCCACAGCCAAAGCCGGCCCACTACCCGACTGGTTCTGGTCAGCCTGCCCACAAGCTCAGAACCAATGTCCACTCTTCCTCAAGGTCCAGGCTCTGCTCTTACACCTAAATATTATTGTAGTGTACATTAAAACATATTAAAATACTTCTTGTCACTTTGCTTCTGATTTCAGTACATAGGTGTATATGAGTGTCAACAAAAACGGTTAACAAAAAAAAAGTGAACAAAAACAGTACTATAATAATACAGAACAACACACAATCTAGTTGATGGGTCAGGGCAAATTGGAGGTAAAGAAGATGATATAAAACCAAACTGCAGCACTGTAACTACAGTAAACAAATTTAACTTATTAAATGTCACATCCTTCTTTGAGTACTATGACGATAATTACCTTAAAAATGCAGTTGAAGATGTAAGCCATGAGCTAGCTTCCACTGGAAGCTGGGTCAAAAAATTCAACATCATATTGAGTGGGTGGAGGGAAGTTCAGTGTGATTGTGAAGGCTGAAATTAACGTCATAAACATTTTCCTCTGTTCTGCATCAGTCTTCTGCTTTTTCTGTGACACTACCTTAGGATGCTCCTTTGTTGATTATGTTTCTATGTCTATATTTGAAATATTTGCAAATGCATAAACAGGACAGTTTTGATTTGCTGTGATGTCTCTTGCCTCTGGAGTATATTGACTCACTGTTGCTATTCCTCTGCTGTGAAAAGGACTTCAGTTATTTAGAAGACATGTAACAAATGATAATAATTTCATTATAATGTCATTGACACCACCTCTTTCCTCTTCTCTCTCAGGCCTCTTTGCACCTTCATGTGTCTTCAGTGCAATCAGATGAACTACTGCACAGCAAACACTCCCACCCCCTCGACTCCAATCAGACCTCAGACGTACTCAGGTAAACACACTAGAACACACACTCTGCCACTCAGTCATGGCCACATCTGTGTTAACTGCCATGGGCATAGATGGATTTGTGCATATTCAGATCTTATGCTGTCTGAACTTGTTTTTGGATAGTGGCAGTGGAAGTAGGTTTCCACCAGCAGAACATACATTTGAAAATGATTTGTTCAGATTTGCTTCTGTGAATATTTGTTAACTTAGTTTTTGCATGGCCTACAAATGACTCCAAATTAGTGAATAATTGAATTTGTTGTGTCTTTGCTGACAGATTTGTGCTGGAGCAGTACAATGCCCTCTCCTGGCTGACATGTGACCCAGCTACACAGGACCGGCGTTCATGTCTACCTATTCACTTTGTGGTGCTCAACCAGATGTACAACTTCATCATGAACATGTTGTAACCATCAGCCTGTTACAGGAGGGACAGAGGGGAAGCATGTAAGAGAAGAGAGGAGTGACAACTCCAAAGGGGCTTTACAAGACCGAGGAAAACTGCAAGAATCGGAACGGAGTACAGAGCTCAATCCTGCACCAAGATGGGATTAGACGGCTGTTAAAAGCTAAGCCAATCCTGTCCCGATTGTTGAGACAGGCCTGTCGCTGTGATTCAAAGACATGCACACAGAAGAGAGAAAAAAGAAGCAGTGCACAGAAGTTGAGTCACAATTATTGAACGTGAAAGAATGACTGACTGGTTGTCATGTAGCATGACAGCACAGTCACTGGCCAGTCTGTACTGGAGAAACAAGTCTGCATTTGTAAAGTTATTGGAAGAAAAGGGACATATTTGATCATGGAAAAACTCTAAGAATGGATCTTTGGTTTTAAGACCTGAAATTCCTTTTTATTCCTTTGGATGAAGTTGTATCCAAAAGAAATGCCTGCATCTATCTTATTTATTGTAAGTTTTTAAATGTATAATTTGTCTTATTTCTTAACCTCTTTTATATATAAAAAATGGAGAAGGTTTATATTACCTTCCTGCTTTAAAGCAATTGGTCTAAGATATATGTAATCGTCTTAATTAAAAAAACAAACAGGAAAAATCCCATAAAAATTAAATGAAGTCGCAGTAGGTTGCTTTTAGAGTATTATTTTTTTTAATGGAGACAGAATATTTGTATTGTCACAATGTACAGAAGAATTAGAGTGGAGAATTATGTTCCATGCCTTAGAGCATGAAGGACTTACAGCAAAGCTGTAGCTACAGAGGACTTGTACAGCAATGAACTTCACTGTGTTCAAATAAAGAGGTACATTGTCGTATATAGTATTTTATACCACACATTTAGACACAAAAACCAAACGGCAATATATATAAATAATTATATATGAATGCCATGCCAGCAGTTGGTGGTGTGGCTTCTGTTTTAGGAATAAAGTGCATCAACTTATCTTCCTGTGCTTGTGTTTATTGCTCTGGGGGAGGGGCTTCAGATGTGCAATTGGATAAGGACACCAATAGTGGAGTGGAAGGAGAACTATTGGCGTCTCTTGGAAGTAGCTGACCTCAGGTTTGACTTTTTTAAAGTGGAAAACATTTTAGAATGTGGGAGCATTTGTCTTGATAGCTGACACACAGTGTCCTTTTTAGCACATCCCTTTAGTTTACTGTACCTCTCCTTACCATGATTGACTGAGATCTGGCTCTTTTGGCACCACTTCTGATTGGTTATGGATACATTTAGACCAATCCCATTTTACTTCAGTGTGAAAGTAAATGTGTGGTGTAAATGAACTTCAACCAGTTTACAGATAGCCGCACATTGGATATGCAGTGTTTGTGAACAGAGGAAGATCTCTCTGGATCCTCTCCTGTTCAGATGGAAACTGTACTTAGACTATTGAAAATCCATTGGTATTGCTCTTTACCATGCATATTTGCCAACAGTTCTTGGCTTGAAAAAATTGACCATCAAAGTGGATGTATTCTTTTGAGTGTATATACATACATTCAATATTTAATAAAACCAATGAAAATGTAACTTTTGTTCTCAGTCTAGTGCCATGTTCTCTTTTTGGGAAATCATGGTTGTTTTCAGTGACCAGCTGCTTCTATTATAAGTCTGCAGGTTTGTCAGGAATTTACAGTAACACACACTATACACTAGTGGAAGGCACTGAAATTCCCCTGCATAATAATTTGACTCAGATATCTTGCATGTAAATTGCTGAAGTGTCCTGGGGCTGTGTGGAGCAGTAACAGCTGGCAATTCGTTTTTTTCAGTATGTTCAGCATTTCTCCTTGCTGACAGCAGCCTTGAAATACACAGAGGTCTTGCTCTGGTGTTTTTCTTCATCCCTTAGTAACTGCTGTCAATGTGCCCTTGAGAAATTATCCTGGGATTTACACTGACAACACAACAATGAGTAGGTAGGTGAATCTCCCCAGTGTTTATGGGAGAAATCAAAAATGGCCATCAATCAATTGACACTTCAGATATTTACTGTGGCCACTCATACAAGTGCCACATGCTACCTTAACTCTTCGTGCTTTTAAGTCTTAAAGATGTTACCCTACTCATCCAAGTAGCTTCTTCAGCAGAGTCAGGAAATCTATCCTATGAAAGTCATTCACACCTTAGCAGTGACATGAGTCATTTAGTCACCCCAATGTAGGTTCAAACTGGTCTATAATTAGGGTTAGGGATGTGAGGACAGCCTTGTAAGAAGTGGATAAGGGATGGTTGTTTTGTAATTGAAATAGATTGCTTCCTTAATTCATTTAAAACAATATCTGCATCTTCTTGCCTCAACAAACATCTCTTTATTTCTTGCCACACTAGGACAGAAGCAACTGGACACAGGCGTGGACTCGAAATGTGATGTTATTCAAATGAATAGCATTAATTTTTGCATTACTACCAGATATTAATAAGATCCCTGCATCGCTACAAAACTTTGGGGAAAAGTACGGATACAGTAATATATACTGCCTATCATGGGTTATTCTAGAGGTTCATATAATCGGGTTGCCTTTCATTATCCAAAGCTAAATTAAAGTTATTTACACTCTTAGTTGGGCTACATGTAATACCCGTCCCATCATAGTCATGTCATGTGTCACTATTGTAGCGTTCGCGGGTTCCTCCTAACTGCAGCTAGTGACAATAAATCAGAGTCGGGGACGGAATTGAACAATTACATTGAACTGCCTGTGCGGCGTTTTTATTATTACACACTTTGGGGAATAAGGGGTGCTGCACAAAACAACAAAACACTATGCTGGCTAATTACGGCAAACACTGCTCTCCCCCGTGCTACTCCTCTCAGCTTCTCACACACACAGCCGGTCCTGGTAACGCGCTGACAGGTGAGAGAGCGGATGCTGAGCATCAAGTCCTTTTATTAGTTACGCCCTGTGTGCGACACCCCTCCCCTCCCCGAACCCAAGACCCACACCCATACCTAACCCAACCAATCAGAATAATTAACAACACCAGAACTCAGTCCAACTGGG
>OMOW01028918.1:0-10042 GCA_900312555.1 Lamprogrammus exutus | reverse complement strand
TACTCGAAACAGCCGTATACAGTAACTTCCCGTAAAAACATATGACAACTTGTTGAAACTCTTTGTCATATGTTTTTACGGGAAGTTACTGTATACGGCTGTTTCGAGTATTAATTTATCCTCAGAAGCATTAATGCCTACTGCAAACGCCCTCCCCATCCCTCTGCTTGAAAGCCATTGTCCAGCTGAGCATTTAGGAGTGAAAGGAACAGGGGCACTGCTCTCTTGCCTTTTAGCGATAAGAGCATTTAACCTCGTCCATTGTCGCTTTGTCTGGGTTAGATTTAGATTGTTTGATGAGGCTATTTGCGTCTGGCCACCGTGCCTTCTCTTCAAACAAATTACTGCCTCTAATCTGGGTCTGTTTGACTGTTGTGACATGCACGCTGCGATACAACAAGTCTTGAATGAGGCTTTGTGTGTCTGCTTGTGAGTTTCCTTATCTCGGACCCTTGAATGGAGCAACATTTAGAACTGAGCCTCAGCAAAGCTAGATATGAATTGATGACTGGACATAACAATGTAATTATGTTGTCTTTCAGTGACATACGGGATGACCAGCTCAAGCACCTACTATTACACTAAAGCCATGACGGACCTGTTTGTGAATACAGCCAGTGAGAGTGGAGTTAAGTTTCAGTCCATTAGCACCATGGCCGACTTCTGGATTGTGAGTTGCCTCCATGTTCACCATAGAAATATTCAGCAGACATGTTTAAATAATCACATCTACCTAACTGCATCCACCCTCTGTTTATATGAACAGTATGCCCAAGGCCCATTGCTGGATGGTCTCTACTGGACTAGATGGTACAATAACCAGTCCCTGGACAACGGAGACAAGTCCTTCATCTACTATGAGAACATGCTGCTGGGGGTCCCCAGGATGAGGCAGATCAAGATAAAGAACAACTCCTGTAAGGTCCACAGCGACTTCCAAAATGAAATCACTGGATGTTTTGATGTCTACAATGAGAAGAAGGAGGCCGACCTCAGCTTTGGCCTCATCAATGGCACAGCGTGAGTGGCTCGCTTTGCTTTTATGTGTGCGCTGGTAGATAGAACGAAAGATTTACAGCGGAATTAACCGTCCTCGCCTGCTTCTGTGTGGTTCTTTCTGCAGCTGGACTTACCACACAGAGAAAGAGGTGAAAGGTTCCTCTCACTGGGGCTTGCTGACTACATACAGCGGAGCAGGCTTCTATCAGGACCTGAGTCTCACCAAGGAGGAGAGTGCCATCACGCTGACGGAACTGATGGACAACCTATGGCTCGACCGAGGCACCAGAGCAGTCTTCATTGACTTCTCCACGTACAACGCAAACATCAACATGTTCTGCGTCATCAGGTAACGGGCACAATATTTTCAATCGATAAAACATTTTAGAAAATCCCAAATTTGTCTGACCTTTTGACCTACATTTGCAGGTTGGTGGTTGAATTCCCAGCAACTGGTGGAGCAATCCCATCCTACCAGATAAGAACGGTCAAACTAATTCGATACATCACCTACTGGGATTACTTCATCCTTGGCTGTGAGATGGTCTTCTGTTTATTCATCCTCTACTACATTGTGGAGGAGATTCTCGAGCTGCGAATACACAAGTGCTCCTACTTCAAAAGCATCTGGAATATACTAGATATTGTTGTCATAATGGTAAGAATGTCAGTCTTGATTCAGGCACGTCCTTTTTGTCAGAATTTGCAAGAGCTCAATGAAGTAACATCATTCTCTTTTCCAGCTTGCCATCGTTGCGATTGTGTTCAATATTTTCCGTACTGTCAAAGTGGATAAATTACTCGGCAAACTGCTGGAGCAGCCTGACATCTACGCAGATTTTGAATTTCTGGCGTTCTGGCAAACACAATACAACAACATGAATGCAGTGAACTTGTTCTTCGCGTGGATCAAGGTAAAGTACTGATGTTTTTCATTTGAAGGTTTGTAGTTCCAACTTATGTGGCGATGCCCTCTTCCTAAATAGTCTTCTTCTTGTCTTGTAGGTTTTCAAGTACATCAGCTTCAATAAGACCATGACTCAGCTTTCCTCCACACTGGGTCGGTGTGCGAAAGACATCTTGGGATTCGCCATCATGTTCTTTATTGTGTTCTTTGCCTACGCTCAACTTGGATATCTGCTCTTTGGGATGGAGGTCGAATCCTTCAGCACATTCGTCAAGTGCATGTAAGCGGTGTAGGCAACTGCAACCCAGAAGCAAAGATCTCAACAGGCTGACAGGGAATCAGCTCATCACTTCTTTTCATTTCTCCAACAGCTTCACGCAGTTCAGGATCATCCTGGGAGACTTTGATTACGATGCCATTGACCGCGCTAACAGAGTTCTCGGGCCGATCTACTTTGTCACCTATGTGTTCTTTGTTTTCTTTGTTCTCCTTGTAAGTCACTCTGCAACTCATCACATTTGATTTGAAAAGGATACATTTGTGCCCTCTCAATATCTCTCCGTTGATCTGTCCTTTAGAACATGTTTTTGGCCATCATAAATGACACGTATTCTGAGGTCAAGGAGGAGCTCTCATCCCAAAAAGATGAGCTGCAGATTACTGACATCATCAAGCAGGTAACAGCAGTCAGATTCATATAAAATTAGTTGGAAATAGTGTCCAACGGTGTACAAAATATAACAATTTACTTTCTGTAATTCAGAGCTATACGAAGACATTCATGAAGCTCAAACTTAAAAAGGAGAAAATATCAGATGTCCAGAAGGCGCTCCGGTCTGGATCAGGAGAAATTGAATTCAAGGACTTTAGAGAAACTCTGAAGGAGTAAGTCAAAACAAAACAAACAGCGTATTACATTTATGTATGTTGAGCGGTGAAATTGAACCCACGCCGATCTGATCATCTTGTAGGATGGGACACGCTGATCATGAAATTTCCGCAGCTTTCTCGCGGTTTGACCAGGACGGGAACCACATTCTAGACCAAGACGAGCAAGAGAGGATGAAAGTCGAGCTGGAAGAGAAGAGGGTTCGTGCAGTAGATCACATAACAAATTCTACACCCATTTCTGTTTTAGCTTGACAATGAGTAAAAAAAATATCCAGACATTAATTCAGAGATGGATGTTCTCTTAATCACCGTTTTCCACCAGGATGCTCTGAGTGCTGAACTGAACAATCTTGGAAAGAATTACGGTAAAGATTTATTGGGAAAGTCTCCTGTAACTTCCAGCGAACAGAAGACCCATCCGAGCCAAAGCTTTGTGGAGCAAGAGCAGTTTGAAAGGTGAGGAGTACTTCAAAGCTCATCCAACTACTCAATCGCGCATTCATATCACAAACGTCAGATCTGAAAGCATCTGAATGACCTCTCCCTTCGTTAAAGACTGGCCCGGCAGGTTCTCCAACTCGAAAGCTCCGTGGCAGTGATCACAGCCAAGATCGACCTGATGATGAGGAAACTCGGGCTACAAGACAAAACTAAAGGGAAAGAGAAGGCATGGAATGATGACGTGAGTACGAACCTGAGTTAGTATCAACACGTGTTTGCATTGACAAGTCTTTGCTTTATATTTTAGCTGAAGGCCAGACAGACATTTACCCTGAATGTACAAATATTGGAAGATGAGTTTTCATGAATTGTACTGACGGGGTGAATTCAAATGAAAGCAATTAACGCTTAGTGATTTTCCTTATTAAATTCATATCTACAGTAAAGGAGGAGATGCAAATAAATACAAGAAAATTAATTTTAAGTTATGAAAGATTGAGTATTGTCAGTGTTTCCTTACTCATGTCAGAAAATGTGTCTGTATTTGTATTTATTTGCTTTTGAGTGAATATCGTTTCATTATTAATGATCCAGAATGACAACGCTGCCTCAGACGGGAATGTCCTGGTTCGCCTTGACACAGGGTTGAAGGCCGACATGTCATTGAGGAGGTCAGAAGTTCACAATTCCATACGTGACCTCCATATGTAATTCCACTCTGAGAAACACAAGCAGAGTTGCCAGACGCCAAACAGAATCCAGTGCTGTACAACTTTCTGGAGAGTTCTATTTGATGGCGGTCAGATCAGGAACCAAAATCGATACAGGAAGTATGAAAAAGGTGGCAACATTCAGCATCTCTCAGATGTCAATTAGCTTGTCTATTATACTTCATGGAAATATGTATATAATGTATAGAAATATTTACTACTGCTTACTAGGACACTGCAATAGAGCTCAGATAATAAAGTGGTAAAAGCTTAAAGAGGACATATTGGGCTTTTTGTTATTTTCCTCTAATTTATATGGTGTAATAAAATAGGAATATGTGTCAAACTAAATGAAAATCTGTCTAACCTTTAAGATTAAAATTAATCTGCCTTCTTCAAACTCAAAAACAGAGGTGCGATGTATGTTTAGATGAGACCTTAATGTTAAGAACATTAATTATACATTTAATCACACCCATTATTATAGTGTTGTGTGATGTAAGTTGTTTTCTGCAGTTTATTTCTACAGAAGTAGGTTATAAAAAAAAATTGAAGTGGTGCAATATAATCTAGTGCTTATGCTGATTACATCAAACTAAATGCTTGCCAAGTCATTTCATGTTGGAATATTTCAGTTCTATTGCAGTTGCTCAAAATGTATCAGCACCTTGACTGTTCTTACACATCGTAGTCAAATGTATCTATAAAATTCTTCCCAAATACGTTGGGTGTGAGCACTCTGGCTCATATTTATGTGGAAAATCCATCTAAAGATTTCCACAGCCTTATAGAGTACATTTATTATTAATTTAATTTGTTTGACTATTTAGACTTCACACTTCCCAACATTGCTGCAAACAGAGTCAAAGAGGTGAAAGTTTTGAGCATGTAGAAAATACCTACTGACTGGTATGATGTGGACTTTATATATATACAGATTAGACAAACTTGATACACTAAATATGTCTGGTTTAAGTTCTGCACAGATGTAAGTTTACAGTGACTTTATGCTTTGCCGCCAGCACACAGCACAGTTGATCAGAGTGTAATAAACATACTGTATGAACAGGTTCAAAGTGTCTTTATTGACTTTTCCGTGTATACACAGAAAAGGGTTTCATCCATTATGGGACATCACGTCTGTGTTTCCCATCATATGTATTACTGTCATAAAAGCAAATTCCCATTACATTCAGTTTTTAAGCAGCAAATATATTACATGTTGTAAGCGTGCAGTTTAAGCTAAAATATCATCTGCTTCCTGCTATGTACTAAAAATGGCACACAAACATAAAAATGCAAAAATCCACAGTGGAAAAGAACTAATTTTCATTTGTAATGGAGCCTCTGAATATAACAGTTTACATTTACCGACACATCAATTAAGGCTTATTCATAAATTATATTGCTCAATTTTAATGATGGCATTTCATTTCATAATGTTCTACCTACA
This sequence comes from Lamprogrammus exutus, assembly GCA_900312555.1. Classification (NCBI taxonomy): domain Eukaryota; kingdom Metazoa; phylum Chordata; class Actinopteri; order Ophidiiformes; family Ophidiidae; genus Lamprogrammus; species Lamprogrammus exutus. The sequence continues at coordinate 4,641 of OMOW01028918.1, read as the reverse complement.
GTATATACATTATTTCTGAAGGTTGTCTGAATAGGTCTATATTTACACAATTATCCAACACGACCCAGTACTGCTACATGATCTCATACAAACAAAAACTTTAGTTTGTTGGCTAGTACAACAGCAAATGACAGAGAAGCTAACAAGGAGTGTAATATATCCTGTACATAATGGCATATATCCAAATAAAATCCAAGTAATGGGACACCTGGGAGATGGTCAGAACCTTATCCAAGGAATAATGAAAAGATTTCTGAATCGTTAAGAAAGAAATAAGTTTACACTGATGAATGAATATATAATGCCCTCAACCGTGGAGAATCAATGATATATTTAGATTGTTTTGGGCTTCAGTGGTCAAACATATTCTGCAATTCATAAGAAGCCTAAAACAACAACTTCAACAAGTGGGGGAGTGAAAAGTAAAACAGTTCAATAGCAAACACATGCTGAAAGTATAATTGGGGGCTGCTTTCCAAAATGATTGCTGTTGAGCGAAGTCTCCACAAAACTCTCAAAACCAAAAAAGTAATGAATGTAAAGACGGTTAATGAGCTGAAGGAAAAACTATCTAAGATCCTCCAGGAATCCAGCCCCAGAATCAAGATAACATAGGCAATTTGCTTTACAAAGTTTTGGGGAGGCTAAGCTATTTACAATATTTTGTTTAAACAGTCAGCGTGTGCTATCGTATTTCCTTTCCCAATGGCAATGCAAGACACTGGGTTATAATTAATCCAATCTAAACTAAAAACCATCAAAAGTCTGTTAAGGAAGATGCTGATACAAACACACTTTTTTTTGTTTGTTTTGTTTTTATACATTGTGTAGTTCAAATTTTCCTCTTCAAAAGCCACAGTTGTTGCTTCAATGGAAATTTAAACCTCTACTCTCTTGCCTCTATTCACAAAGCATTTTTATATGAATATATCAAAACAGGACTGAATATCTATGGGTCGGACCTCAGACCAGACCAGGCGGGTTCATTCTGGTGGCTCAGTGAGGTGCAGCTGATAGCATTAAGTCATGGTGATGTGATTGGATTCATCAAAAATCCTCCAGATCCGTCCAACTCAATCAGCACTTTGTGCCATTTCAAAAGCAGATATGCCATAAAATTGAATAGGGTGAAGAGGGATGTTTTTAGTATTTTAGTGTATAAAACAACAGGAAATTGCCCATGTCTTAGAAGTAAACGACAAACTGCAAAGTCTGCAACAATTTCTTATGAAAAACTGTGAGATTTATAAACACACATGTGATCTGAAAAGCAAATATTGCTATAGTTTGATCATTCAACATTAATTTAGTTAAAGATTCTTTGGATTGTAATGCTTGTCATATCCCAGATGGCTGATGATGGCTTGTAGTAAGTGTACTTTTAGCTCCAATAAAAGAAAATTCAAGTTTTTTTTGTTTTTGTCCACATTCATGTTCACATTAAATGATTTTCAGATCATTTTTGTCATTTAATTTTTGAAAGACTTGGACCAATGGCCACCAACTCAAAATGTGACAATATACTGATTGACAGAAAGCTGTCCTATCTGTGCAAATCTTCTCCTCACACAGTGGTTATGGTTTGCATTGGGCTGAACTTTCAAAAGGTCACAATAGTCTACTTAGAAAAAGACAGTTTGGCTTTACTTCAGACGATCAAGACCACAAAAAGTATAAGAATTATTAATCAAATTAAGTTTCAAAAAGTTCTGAGTGGAACGGAGAGAAGCATTTTAAAGTGTATTCCTAAACTTGTTTACTGCTGTAGCAACTATTAGTGAAAAAGGCTTTGTGAATATGGCCCCTGCCCTTCATTTACCACAAAGGCTGTCCAGATGAACGGGTGTCATGTGGTCTGAAAAGGCTCCCCGTGGTGATACGACTGAGACTCAGGTGAGGGCCAGCTCACTGTGTCTGGTAGCCAGCCATGCTGAAGTTTGCCAGGTTGGACATGACTGAGCCAGGCGGGGGGGCAGGCTGGGATGGTGTAGATCCAAATCCGCCCATCCAGGCTGGTGACTGGGACTGCCTGCAAAGACATCATGACTGCATGAATACTATGATTGAAGTCACTGGGTACCAAGATCAGCTGTGTAACTAAACAAATCAAGGAAGTCCTCCTCTGTTTCAAATTAGAGAAAATCTTGCCAGTACCAATATCCTCATGCAAAACAGTTAATTATAGATCAGTTGCATACAAAAGAGCAGCACTCACTCTGCACCAAATCCTTGCTGGTTCCACGTCTGGCTGTACATGCTGTAAGAGGGAACTTGCCACCCATTGGCCATGTATTGCCCATACTGCTGCTGGGGATTCCCATAGACCTGATTCCACTGCCCCCACTGACCATAATCCACCTGTGTGGACACCAACAGAGAGACAGACAAACAGAATACATTTTATTACTGCCAAATAGATCATCAGCAGCAAACAGCATTACCCGATACTGTATGTGAAAATGTTTCATTAAAACTGTAGCACACCTTCAGTTATTACATTTAGTCTTTTAGGGCAGTTATTTATACTATGTGCTGTAATGAAGTTAAGTTGTTACCGAACCAGTTTGGTTAAAACAAACTGTGGTTTCACAGAGGTTGCAGGACGTTCTCTCTACCTGCTGTGGACTTTTGGCCATATCAGGAGATTCTTTGCCCCAGTAGCACTTCACTATGTGACCCTCGATGACTGTACCATTTACTGAAACAATGGCATGGGCAGCACTGTCATGGGAGGAAAACCTTTGAAGAAAACAACAGCTTAGTAATTATTACTAGAAATTATCTGATAACGAAGATAAGCATTGACATCTGTACTAAAACAGCAGAGTGATCACTGACGCAAAGACAAAAATAACCACGAGGACATTGAAACACAGCATGTTAGGGACAAGCCTGTCATTGACTCTATGCAGTGTGGATGTGTTGCCATCTAGAGGCCAAATGCTGCACTGGCTCATGCCTCCACATCAAAAGCAGTACCTTATGAAAGAGTATCCTTTCTCTGGGAAGACTCGGATTTCCATTATTTGACCAAATGGTGAGAAGGTCTGTCGCATTACGTGCTCTAAAATAATTTAAAATAAAAAAATAAAAAATAAAAGGTTAATGTCGATTATTTGGCTACGCTAGGAAAATAATATCCATGTGTGTGCGATTGGCTGACACCTGCCTGTTAGTCCTGACTGGATCCCTCCGCAGTACACAGTACAATTCTGTGGACTGGACTGAGTCACTACGTCATCGAACCTCAGCTGCTTTGAGCCATCTTAAAAAAACAGAAAAAGAGAGATGAAACTCACGATTAATAGAAAATAGGTCAATAACATCAGACACATTTTAAGGCTTACAATGACACCCAAGCCAAAGTTGTGGTTCCAATGGGATTTTTTTTTTCATTTTAATTTATATATCATAACTTTTGAAATGATGATAAGGACTTAGGACAAAGTTAAACTGCATTTTTAATGAAAAATCTCAGGAAAAAATGGTATCATTATTGTGATATTAGACAAGATATCCCGAGATTCTGACTCAAACACTATTAATATAATGACATATATAAAATGTATTTTCCTGGTTTAAATGGCTGAATTATATTTAAATGACTATAGTGTTTTTTAATGCTTTTTTTATTTTCTACAAATCATGTACAGTATGTCTTGTATACTATACTGTTCTTGCTGGGTTAAATAGATTGTGAGTTCTCTACCTATTTGGTTATCTATCTACATCACTAATGATTGTTTCAGAAATTGTGTGTGTGAGAATATCTTATGAAAGCAGTGTTAGTCGATGTTGAGGTATTGGGTCAAAAATATGTGGTCGATATCTCCCAGACTCTGACAACTGACTCTTCCTTTCATACATACTGTCCTGAGAACTCTTTGGAGCAGGTGGTTTGCGTGTTGCCCAATTGGTCCTGATTTGGCGTCCGCCAAGCCACTGTCCCCCCATGTGGATGATGGCATTCTCTGCATCCTGTAAATCCAAATCAAAGACAGTTCCCACTCCGGATTTGATGAACTGCAAAGTCTACTAACAGCCAGAAACAAATTTCTGAATATGAATATGTTACCGTTTGTAATCTATTATACAGCAAATACTCAAATGTTCATGGCAAACTAAATATGGATTGATCGAAAATTAGCTTTAGACTATAATTTTTTAAATAGAATTAATTATTTTTATGGTATTAATTACTGCTTTTAAGTAGGATAATAAACAGAAAATAGAAATAACCTTCAGTCTGTGTTGTTGCACTGGAGCCTTACCAGTTTGTTGAAGAAGGACACAAATCCATACCCCTTTGATTTTCCTGTCGTCATGTCCTTCACAACACGGGCGTCCCTGGAGGAAAACGTGTTGAGAACTTTAGCGCATTTTCCAATGGGAATGCTTCAAACCAAAAGGAACCACGCAAAACACTGATCTGTGAATCCTCTACACTGTCCTACATTAATGTACATTAGCTATCATGACCCTGCACTGAGCACTGACTCATTATATAACTTCAAAACAACACTTCAAAACATAAAACAAATACAAATACATGCAGCCTACAGACTAACATCATTTCACATTTCTTAATGGTTCCTTGCCACTAGAGCACCACTAAGAAATGTGAAATGATGTTAGTCTGTA
>OMOW01028914.1:0-10405 GCA_900312555.1 Lamprogrammus exutus | reverse complement strand
TACATTTAAGTGTGTGTCATGTGAGTCTTACTAAATGTGTCTCGGCAGGGTGAGGACATTTAAACTCTCTGACCAGGAAAGACTCAGATGTCTCTCTCTCTCTCGCTCGCTCGCTGAGAGTGTGTGGGTGTTTCCATTTTTAGCAGCAGTAACACCTTTCGAAGTTCAAGTACATACCCATATGTTTGCCATCCCCCCCTTTCTGTTTGGCTCTGTAGTTAATGGTTCCTTGTCATCTCTTCTCATTCATCACTGTCTAAACCTTCCCTGTAAGACAAACAGGTGCTGCTGGCCCTGGCTGAGAGAGAAGAATGAAAAGCGATTCCCCTCCTTCCGTCCACACTTGTCTTGTTCCTGCATCGTTCTGTCAGACGGTCATAGTGCGTAAGCAGTTGTGTTAACTTAACACAGCCGGTGCCTTCAATAGGTCCACTGGAGAACGGACGGAATGTTGGCTAATATGACCCGACTGGGACAAGATTATCTACAGCAAATCGGCTGTGTTTAGCCGATCAAGATCTGGGAGGCACCAACTCTTGATCAGGTTAACAGACCTAATTTAGCTATCAGGTGTGGATAGGACAACAAGAGATTTAAAAAATGTGGTACTTGAGGACAAGGATTTAGAAAAACCGATATGCAGTAATGCAAACAGATTATCACAGCTAATGTTGCCAACAGCTCGTGACCTCCAATGGATCTAAAGAGTGCATAGTATTGATTCTTGAGGTGTAATCTTGGACATTTACTAAAGTGAGGAATTGGCCCAAATGATTAAATTACAAATCAGTCAATGTCAGGTAGCTAAAGCGTTGTCTGGCCACCAGAGGGCAGCATCATGGTTATGACCCCACAGATACTAGTCATTATCACAATCAGAGGATGTAAAAAGTTTATCTAGACTAGAGATGCTCAAATAATAATAGTTACACAATATCATACAACCCTGTAAAGTCAAGTAAGGGATCCATATTTTCATGACGTTTCAATGCAGATTACATTAAAACCTTCAGGAATCACAGCACTAGACAGAATCGTTACAGTATATGGAAGGATGCACGATAAATGTAGTGTAGCATTTGTGGAAGAAGACAGAGCAATCATTTGATCCAAAATGAGATCAAAATGTGTGAGGTGAATTCATTACAGAAGAATGATGTGAAACACAGGCAAAACCAGAGACAACAGTCTTTAATCTATGCCAAAAGAGGCCACAATCACTCACAAACACACACACACGAGCGCGCGCACACACACGCACAGACAAACAGAGTAATTAGTCTTTGATTTCCCTCGGCAGTGTGTTGGTACCAGGGGGCAGCAGCCGGGCCCTGCTTTAGCGTTGGCTAATTTCATTCACGGCTTGATCTCGACCCAGCACAGGTGCCCACTTGGCACCCGACTGCTGTTGCCATGGAAATGGCAACTTCGGGGGCCAGGAAAATGCCAATTGTCCAAGGAACGCAACGACGGGAGCTGTGGATATGGTAATTACTACGAGTGGGCTGCATTAGTGCAATGTTTACTGAGCAGGTCCAGTTCGGCTTTCTGCGCCTTCCTCTTTTCCTTTCTTTAAACACTCTATTTTTTCTTTTGATTTGATCACTTTTATAAATGACATATAGCCATTATTCTGAGGCTGAGCCGGTAAAGTATGCAGAAAGTATTCTCAGTGCCACAGATGGCTTACAGACTCTCGACTGGACTGCAATAACTTGGACTTGAGTGCCACTTGGTGGTTCACAAATGTTACTGCAGCATCTGTCAGGCTGTACGCTCCTGCTGTAAAACACACCACACTGAACCACTGATTGAGCTGGTTTCGCTGTAATGAGCTTTCTCCTTCGATCACCCTTGGGAATTTGCCCTTCAACCCTGTCATCATTAAACCCTGGGGGCCGTCTGGAATCTCAGCCTCTGAAATAGCATTCAATTATTTGATATCAGGCGCTCCCCTCGGAGACATCAAAGTTCTCGGTGGTAACTTGCGAACCCAGCAAGCTGACAAGTTAGATGAGGCTCAGTGGACTGTGACTGGTTAATGATGTTTGAAGTGAGGGGAGACACAAAGCAGACATGGGTGGGCCGTCGCAGATTTGGCAATTAGACAGGAGAGACTGGAAGGTCGGCGAGATGGACAAGTTTGCTCGACAGTCTGGGTCAATTGGGAGTGACGGGGCGGTGGAGCAAATGCAGCATGTTCCCAAATCTTGGTTCCATGCCAGCCGGTTTTTACCACCACCAAGGAGGATGTGTTTGTTTGTTTGTCTGTCTGTTTGTTTGTCTGTTAGCAGGATATCTCAAAAAGCTGGTTGGACATGATCCAGGGAAGAATTAAACAGTTGTACCTGTCTGCCTGATGTAATTACCACTTTTACCTTTGAATCATAAGCCATAGAATGAAAACTACTTTTTCCCTGGATTCCTTGGGTGTGTCCACATCCATAAGTTATCGGTTTGTAAATGGGGGGAGGAGGGTGCTCATGGTCGAGCCAATAACCTGTTCAATTTCATCATTGAGAGACGGAGTCGTGATTGGAGGACTACTTGGCCTTGGCGGAGGTATGCGCTGTAATGAGTGCTCTCGAGTTGATATAGTTTATAGTATACCAGTCCTTTTGCAACATAATCTCCTACTTTCATTGAAGTCCTTTTCTTGATATGACATCATCATCCTCAGAGGCTGAACATATATTCCAACCAAAGCCTTGTGAAAGTCTGAGAGGGCCGAATCAGGTGAGCAGTGTGAGCGCTAAACTATTTCATCCATGCCAACAACAAGCATTGTCGTGATGAAAAAGCACCTTCAAAAATGTTAATAGCTTGCTGAGAAGTGCAACATCACACGCTCCACTTTCTCCATCGAGGAGTCACTGGAGTTTTTGGATGTGACCCAGGTCTCAAAACAGGGCAAGAACCTATCTGGATGAGCCTGGTGCCTGGTGCACCTCTTAATAAAGAGTCAGAGGCCTTAGAAACGGATGGGTGATGAAGCCAGATGACCTGGCTTTACTGCCCACCATGCTGAAGCTATTACTCTGCATGACCTCGTAGTGAACCGGTACCGCGTCTGACTCCTGATTAGTCGGCATATTCAAATCTTTCTCCTCTCTAATGAAATCATTTGCTATGTTTACACAAACGCTAGGATCAGAAACCCCTCCCATTTACCATCAAATTAGTCTGGAAATTACAATAGGACAACTGCACATTCGAGGGACTGGATGACCTGAAAAAACAGCATTGAAGTGTAATTAGTAAAACCCTTTTTATTGCCAATGCAATCGCCCAATTTCCCTGCAGTGGTCATTAAACTTTAATCGAATTTGCCGTATCACACACATATGTGTGATTTGCTGAAACCCCCTTTATTCCTTTATTAACTCATTTTGGAGGCCCATATTGTGAATTTCCTACCTAAGGCCATCCTCTAATCAGGCATCGTTGTACTAAATTGTCACATTTCCATCTGGTGTATGTATAAAATGCCTGCATTACCGCCATTTGAGTGGCTATCAAAAATTATAGTCTCACACTGAATGGATTTTCAAAAAACTAATCCAAGGCTCTCGGCTAAATGAATATCTCCACCTGTTTCAAAACTGAAAACTCTAGACTGACTGAGGCATTTCCACTTCCAGTCCATTCAGTTGAGGATGAGCTCAGTCAGTTTGCAGCAGGTCTGGCAGGGATATTCAGACAAACAGGAGGACACTTGTACAGGTTATGAAACATGCTGGTGCTCACAAACTGAATTGCTCACACCGGTGTCAATTACACACTACATAAACAGGTTTAACCCTACAGGAAACACGCACACGGCAGCGGAGACACGGAGAGCTGAAAACGTGCGACTTCAAAATCGCTGCTAAATAAATCATCGTCCTGCTTCCAGTTTTTTTTTTTGTTGTTTTTTTGGCCAGGGTAAACTAAACACGTCCCGGAGATACCGCTGTGTTTATGATACTGGTGTGATATGAAATTGATATTGATCTCCCAGCCTAACTGCTTGCAAATAACTGGAATTCCCAAAACGTAAAAGTATATTTTCATGGAGGCAAAAATGTAAGATGACAAAAGCGCACCACTGCATTTAATCATTACTAACAGACATAATACCACAGACTTTATACTGAATATTTACACTGGATATGCTAGAATTTATACTAGACACAGGGAGATAAAAATGGAGCAAAAGGGCCTCATTTTCCTCCTCTGCCTGCCTAAATGAAGATTTTAGTCTCTTGCAGGCAACTAACTGAGATGAACTGTCCAATCTGCAGGGAAACAATAAAATCTGAGTGCGATTATCATCAGAAGCACGATAAACTGTGTGTAGAAACAGTTGCAGATGCCAAAGTCTTGACTACCGCTGTTACATTTACATTATCAACTCTACATCACCTTTACCGGGACACTTTCGTATTCCTCATGCATGTGAAATCTAGGCAGGATCCTCACTTTTGCTGCTCTGTGAAGCGGAGACAGGCAGGCTCCAGCACGCAGCTCTGCATATGAATCACAGCTTGATAATCTGACTGTTGAACCTGAGCCAGATGTCGCAAGCACACACACACCTAAGATTTCAGTGGTTCTGTCAGGCACATGCTGGCAACGGTAGATGCAATGAAACAAACCAAAGCTCGAGGCATTGCTTGCAATCCGACATCAATAGATCCCCTACCAGCCAATCACCTTCCATATTGATAGAATGACACATAGATGTGAATCCATTCTTTGTATTAGCAGAATACAGAACACATGATTGTAAGTCATATCAATCATATCATAGTAAGTAGTAGCAGTCTAACGTAAGTTGAACGATGTTGCGGTCCGATTCACTGCAACACTCTTACTTTCACCAATCTACTGTTGGCTGTCTTGGCTCGAGTAATGTGAGGGCTGCATGCATGTACAAGCAAGGATAAGACAAATTGCACTTGCTACAGCATGTCCTAGATCTAAGATACAAATGTGTACCTTGTGTAACAACAAAAAAAAAGTTTTACCTATTAGTCTTCATCATCATCATCGCCCAGGTTCAACCTGAAAAACACACTGATGGATTTCTGTATGTTTGCTCTTGATCCACAACTGGACAGGCTTCAAGTGGACATAAAGGACAAAAGGCCACAAGGTCCTCAGTTACATCCTGAAGTCTGAGGTGAAGTTTTGCGAGTTTATTGCTGCAGGTTCAGAAAGTTGTTGTTATACTATTGTTGTTACAGTGCCACCATCAGGTCGACTGATGTTTCTGTCTCTTTTTCATGAGAAGTGAATGCAAATGTGCACAAAACCTGGTCACCATAAACTAATTTCATTCATGATATACAGTATAAGACGTTTTTTCTAAAATGAGCCACTGCCACTCAACTTTGGCAGCAAATTGTGCGCAAAATGAAAAGGAATATCAAAAGACAAAATCATAACTTTTATCCAGCTTGGCCAATCAATAGCAGAGATCCTAACCCCAATCAACATGCCAAATTTGATTCAAATGGGATTACAACTGTCCTAGTTGACAGACAGGCGGACGATTACAATACACCCGCTCGGCTGTGCGCAGGTGTGATAAATTGCAAGTTTTCATCACCACAGACGGACACAGCAGTATCAGCCGATAGAAATGAATCAATCACGGATCACAATGCAGTGAGGCTGATCCCCAGAATAACAGAAAAGTCGAAAGGAGACCTTCTGCACACCTACAAAGTCAAACAATTGAATCTGTAATTGTTGTTCCTTTATATATATTATATAAAATTTCAATTAAAATGGGTGTAACCTTTCTAATTAAAACGTTATATAATGAGAAGATTTGAGTGATTTTGTGGATTTACACAAAAACAAATACAGCAAAGAGCTTCAAAATCGATGACATAAAACTGAAAAGGACAAAAGACTTAAGATCACAGCATGCTTCAGCTGGTTCCTGTTGAATGGATCCTTTCTACTAGAATTTAATGAACCACTGTTACCAGTAAGACCAAGTGAAATCACCTGAGCAGGCCCAGCATTGTGTTAACAGCATACATATTACAACCATGGCAATAAGAACATTGTTATGATTAACAACGCTGTTATCAGTTATCAGTGTTACTGTGTTATTAAAGGAGGAAAGAAAACAGTGGCTTACAGAAAGAACTGGACAGACTGGATTTACTTCTACAACTACTCACACACTCACTCGACTCAAACACACTCGAGGAGGCAAAAACCCACCCACTGAGATAAAATCATGTGTCTACACACACAAACAAACAGAGCTTAAGTCTGGTGTGCAGTTATGTCTGCCCTTCATTCAGTCCTAACAAACATACTGTTACACATACAGTCTGACATTTACAGACCTCTGACTTAATTGTGCGTATGTCTATACACAGTCTTGTGACCATGGATCACTGTTTGTTTCGTACAATGACTCATTGCCTGGCCCTAAATGTACACAGTTAGGAGTGTGACATTGACACGTTCATAAAGTTTGATTTAGAACGGTAGCATAAGCTTCACAAAGTCTCTATAACACCGGATAGTGATTTTTCATTTGGGAATGTTGGGTGGAATAAGGCAAACATGTAATGAAAGCAGACCACCACCAGGGGGTGCATGTGTCACAATATCAATACGTTGCAATGGGTGAGATTGTAAAAGGTGGGCTTATTTGTGAGGAGAGGAGAGGACAGGGGAGAGGAGAGAGTGAAAGCTGAATGAAATGAATGAAAGCTAAAATGTAAGGTTAGGGCTGTGTTGGAGTCCACAGGTGCAACACAGCTGCTCTCACCACTGATCCCACCTGATGCGTATCCATGACACCCAGCACATAATCACTAAGGTGTGTAGATGTGCACGCATACTCACTCTCTCTCTCCCTCTCTCTCTCTCATATATACATATATATGTAAATGCACCCAACAAACAAAGAAGCATCTATGTATGTGTCTCTACATAAGAACTGAGATGTCAGTCCAATCTACTGCATTCGTCTTTGAACATCTGAAGGCAGCACATAGCACACGGTGTCCCTGGGAACATTTGGGATTTCATAAGAAGGCAGCAGTTCCCCGACATCAGATATCCCGAGGGATTTGCCAATGATTGGAATCAAAGATAACGCTTACCAACACACAGGTTTCATCATCATCGTTTGAAGCATTGCCCCATCGCACATGTTAGCCATTAAGGTGGTGAGAACATCAAATACATCAACCATGTTCTCATCCAGGTTAGATTATGCTGAGTGAGTAATATGTGATCTAAGAAGGTGGATCTTTGTAGTCATCAAACGTATTTTATCTGTTAAATAGGAGTATTTCATCTGATCTCTTATTGGGCACAATGGAGGTTAGAGCCAAACATTAAATCCAAACAGCTCATGATTCAGGCATCTCTCACACACAGGGCTCCAACAAGGAGGATGCAGCAGGATTGTGGGTAATCATTTACTGTTAGTCTAGCAGGACAAGTTGGTTGTATGATATCACCCTGCCTGTGCCGTGCGTTTTACTCACTCATTCCTACGCAGGAACACACACAAGCTCACACACATCAAAGTGGAGTCAGGAACACGGCATAGGTGAGTCATTGCCTCTGCAACACCCTCCATCTCATCAGAGCTATGAGGATGTGCCAACAGGGTGAAATGATTACAGAGAACGCAGTGGTGTCCTGGAGTTTACTGATTACTGAAGTCTTAGTAATGATTGGACAGTCACTAACACATTCACACCGTGACTCACCCTATCTTTGTCATCCACCACATCAGACAGCATATCATCCAGGTCCAGAATTCCTCCATCTCCATGTTCCAAACGGTGGACCTGAACCCAGTAGCTGGGATCCTGGTGGGGAGAAAAAGACGAAGAGGGTAAGAGAAAGAGAGATACAACCAAAGAGATCTGTAATGGGATGAGATAAGCTTCATATGCATCATATTGACTCAGGATGTTCAACCTAATGTAAGTAAAGCCATAACATATCAGCGCTGCCTGGCCAAAGGAATTAGATACATGTGTCTACTTAGTATCAGCTTATCGAATCAGCATGTGGTTCACATAACGATCCAGATAACTGGCAGACAGGGCTTTGACGTGGTTATTGAAAATCGTAATGCCCTGCTCAAGTGCAAAATGTGCCTTCGGCTCAAAGCATCCTTCATCACTTCTCATTTGGATGTAGAAAAAGGAATGAGGTGCAGACAATTTCTGTGCTACTTTCCATCTCTCTTTTCAATTCATCAAACTGCACACGCAGGTACAGGGTGTAGATTTTGCCCACACATCAAAGCTTGCAAAAATGTTATACGATTACTCTGCTGGTAGCTTGATATAACAGCCTCTTACTACGTTTTGTTGTTTTTACCTTTGAATTCTGGGCATAGTTTTGTTCAAAATGGGCATACTTTGTGTCATAGTGCTGTTTTGCATTACCACTTATCACAATGGCCACCGTTTCTTTAAAAAATCAAGCATGAACATGTATTTCTCGGCCCACCTGTGGCGCCCCAGATAAATAAAAAGAGGGACTGTGGACTAGTTGTTAATTTAAGATTCATTTGTGCTTCAATTTTACACCATTTAAACCAACTGCAAAGGCCAAACAAACAACAATTTTCCACAGCATGTTAACAGACTCGACAATCCTTAATTAGTATATACACATACGCATACCTCACCACCCCTAAAGCTACTGTATGTTTAAAGACGCTTTTTTTGCAGAACAAAATGTATTCAATATTTCAACACATCACATATTATGTCTAAATATATCGCTCCAATGACTGCACTCAACCTCCTAGACATCTTACAACCTGGATTACTGAGATGAACCTTTACAGACAGGTGTATCTTCATTAAAATGTCCATATAAGTACACATATACGTTATTTTGCACAATCCTGCACCAGCAGATTCATACGTGTAAAATTGTCACATCCCCTCCCTTCCTGCATTTATCATCCCACCGTTTCTGTGCTCATATCCCACAAGCACTGAAGCATGCCTCAGTCTGACGGGAGGATGAAGAAAAACCTCTCCACTCACCGACTGCCCTTCCTCCTTCGCCATGATAGGAAAGAATCACTTCACTCTTTTGTCTGTTCCCCTCTCTCTCTCTGTTCCCCTTCTCTCTTTTCCTCGATGCTTTCCCTTCCAAACCAAGTTGTCTTGGGGTCTGTGGTTGAATGCCTTCATGCACTGTTCTGTTGTAGTGAACTACACTGTGGTTCACCAGGCAAAATGGTCCAAATCATGAGGGGGACGATCGCATGGTATTTTCCCTCCTTCCAAGATGATTGGTAGGGAAAGTATGATAAGTATATACGATTAATCAATTAAAAGGAATTCCTTAGTATGTTCACGGAAAGTCGTGGAGTGTTAATGAGTTAATGTGTATTTATAATATGACTTTGTCGATGTGTTGAGGCACAGTGATACAAATCTAGAACTGGGAAATGCACCGATTTATGGTTGTTTGACTGGGATGCATGTCATGATTGCACCCCCTAACCCTTTTTCAAATTTCACCAAAATCCCACCACAAACACAGAAGGAAGGAAAGACAGTGCAACAATTCAAAAGCACTGGCAGTCATCACAGAGCACAAACTCACTCAGCATTTAAACAGTAAAAGTTTGTTTGACATGGGCTTCATCCAGCACAGACTTGTTCCTCACATGGATTATGAGAAACAAATGTCATTAAATCTCAGAAACACTTTTAGGGTGGAGGGAAAACATGAGCTTGAGAGATACTGTTTACATCTGAGTTGATTAAAATGTTGAGGCTTAACATCGAATTGATTTGCTCCAGCAAATGAAAGGAGAAGCTAAATAGATGGAGAAGACGTATGTTCAAACTCAGAGTAGAAGAGAAAGATGCAGAATTTCAGACATGTTGCTCCAACAGCAGCGGAGAATGAACCAAAACAAGAGTCAAGTTCTGCTCGGTGACCCCTTACTGGTAACACTACCTGCCAGGTGAAGTTTGGACCAACAACAGTACGGCCAAGCGGAGGTGTCAGAGGTAGAAAAGACTAAGTATGCCTCACGGCTTTGTGGTCTTTCTGATCTGAACATTCTGTCAAGGCTCGGTCGTGTCTCCAGCTGTTTTGTGTTCCCCTTTCCCCCTGTTTTTCCCCCTGTCTGTGTGTGTAGGTGGCGTGGGAGTGGCTTCCGTCCTGGGCTCTCTCCAGCTCCCTCCTGATTACCCTTCATTCATCTCACCTGCTCAGCCTGCACACCTGCCACCCATCTACTCACCTCCTCCACAGCATGTATTCTCCTGTCTGTTGTCCACGCGCTGCCAGATTGTTAGTGTTTTGTGCCTAGCTCTCCTGCGTGATTCAGTTTTCTCTCATAATGTTGTATTCCATGTTTCAGATATATTTTTGCCTTTGACGTCGAGTTTAG
>OMOW01028906.1:0-12385 GCA_900312555.1 Lamprogrammus exutus | reverse complement strand
CATTGTCGTTACAGCTGTCTGTCTGTGCTGAAACTAAAGTGTGCAGAGTCCTTGAAATAAACTGAAGCCTATTACCCGGCAATATAAAAATAGTAAATCTGTGTATTGATATCTTGGCCTGCTAATGATACATGAAATTTTGTGTTTACTCACAATCCGTTTTAGGGATCCATGACAGATCATAAAACGCATGAGGTACAGCATTTATAAAATATACATGCAATATGCACCCTCACCATATACCGTGGGCATGCTGACAAGTGCTGACACCGGTGAATCAAAGCTCCCCCATACCACAAATCCCAGTTTAACCCCAGGGTATGCTTACAAATGAATTATGGTATCACCTTGTTACGACTTCAGAATATCGATATCTGTGATTTTCTTGCGAGGTGCTCCACAAGCGAGCGTGTATCATTCTTCAGTGTGAGAGTGTTGATTTCGCTTCTTCTAAAAAGATTGCCAGCGTGTTTCTCACGTCGTAACATGACCTGACCTCCTATCCTCTGCACCTTGTTCGCAGTTATACTCTCCGTGTGGTGGGCAATGGGGTCAAGGCTCAGACCAGCAATCCCGAAGTGAAAGTGAAGGGAGCAGAGCCCGTCATAAATCAGATCATAGACAAACTGAAACACATCAATCAGGTGAGTCCCCCTTTTGCTCTCTGTAAACTGTTTATGTTGTTTCCTTATTTTCCTCCTTTAAATCTCATTGGTTTGACTTTCGTTGTGGATGTCCACCTGTCAGGTAAGCTTTTTCTGTGGAAATCTGATTCTCTGTGGTTCTTTGTTAGTTTAGGAAACATAAGGTACAGCAGCTTTTGGCTCCGGTACACACAAGTGAAAATACGAATGACTTCCCACAAAGCTGATGCCCTTTATTGTTGACTTTTATAATAATTGAATATGAAGAGATAAATAGTTCATATCATCTTTCAGCTTACCGGTAAGAACCAGCTGATAGGAAACTAGTCTCAAAAGCAAAAATCAACCTCAGCGGATGGAAATAAAAATCAATGATTACATATTTACAAACCCATTTGATCTGCTTTGTGTGTCTTCATATTTACAAAATCCCATTTCTGCGCTTTGTTCAAATCAATGTTGCTTTTCTATCTGCCAGCCTGGTTTATGCACCTTGGTGCTGTTGTGGCTGGATTCACTGATATTTATCTCTTAGGATGATGAGATTAGGACGTTTTATGGGGGCACTTTCTCTTCTGTAGCTTCAATGACAGCTGCGGTAGCCTCCAGCAGCAACACCACATGTCTGCTGCTTTGCTTTCCCAAGTGGCAGGCTGAAGGCCAGGTCATCTCTCTTGACCTCCGGCTCCCTCCCTGCCTAATTCACACCATCTGTGAGCCGTCAGAACACATAAATCCATATCATAAGCATTAGAGAGCTCCGGATCTGCCTCATTCTCATGCAGTGCGTGTGCGTGTGTTGCCTGTGTGTGATTTACAGCTGAGCACAACTGGAAAATAGAACATTTCTGTGTGTTTGTTTCTTGCAATATACTGTGCACTGTGATATTTGGAGTTATAATTAAGTTACTTAGCTCCTTTGGAATGAATTTATCCCTTAAGGTAGGAGGGTTGTGGGTTACAGAAACTAGGGCAGATGCTGAAATTGTTGGCTGATTCAATGATTGAGCCTGGCACTTTTATTCAACATATGCTCAGAAAAAGATGATCTGAAATCGCATCTTTTGGAGCACAAAAGCTTGGTGCTGGGCCAGTACCCTACTTGCAAGTACATTACAGTGCCCTTGTTTGTACCCCTGTTATTTCCTTCAAAAGTGCTACTATGTACCTGAAGTTACCAAATCCTATCTTTAATTAATTGTGTATTCATTATGCGATATTTGAAAGGAAAATTTGGAATGGTCACTTATGCAGTTCCATATTGCTGCCCTCCCCCCCAATCTCAATCAATCTCAGTACTCGGTTCAAAATCTTTAAGAACCACTGCTTGAGTCCTTACATACTTAGGGCCAAATTTACTAACAATTTGCAGCTATTTTTAAGGCTTAAAAAGGGGTCTTATGCACGGTAGAACTGATTTATCTCTGCGTCATTGAAGACAGTTTGACCATGGAGGTCGCGTTCATCTTCATAGATGACAGTGAAGACACGACAGCAGCAACATTGCTTTAAATTGAAAAACCTACAGCATTTCTCACACAACCTCTGTTCTCACTCTCTATCTCATTCATTAGTTTCCAGGTGTTTGGCACTTCACCGTGATCTTGTGTTACTTGTGTTTACTGACACTGATGATGTAAATGATCTGTGTTAGTAAAATTGAAAAATCAATGAATCGTTGTGAGGCAAAATTTAACACCCCTGGCTGTGATTTGCGATGGGTTTAGTAAATAAGCTCTTTGTCCAGTCTAGACTCAATAATCAGCGAGTACTTGATCAACAGTAAATTTGGGGCTTGGCTTAAGATTTGACTTTCTTATAAACATAAAAATATGAAACGTATTTGCACAATAATTAAAGCTATTTTGTTACGATTTTTGTTCCTTCTTTTTCGTCTTTCTGTCTTCATCTTTCTTCTTTCTACTCTTTACTCTCTACCATGTGAACTTGTTATTACTGTCCCACACGCTGGTAAGAGTGACACTCGGGCACAAGATTTGATGCGCAGTTATTGTCGGTTTACTTGCCCATCTGAGAAACAAATTCTCTGATGCGTGAAGAGAGTGAGAGGTGAGAGATAAGGACTTGTTGTAGATTCAAACAAAGAATCTGACAGTCACACGTCAATTTCCCCTCTTTCCCCACAAATATCTGGGTACTATAGTAGTAGTAGATGTAATACCAAGATCCCCTTTTTGTCTCAATTCTGTCTCTGTAAAGTTTTTAGTGCAACAGTATTGGAGCAAAATAAAACCAAGAGAGTTTATTAACATATGAAGGAAGATGTGAGTGTTTGGTGAAAACAATATGTCATATTTGCACAGGTGATGTTCACTCATGTATAAATAACATCCAGCATCCAGTTTTATCATGACACAAATAGATGTAACAGGCACTACTGTCAAATGTCCCTGAAACTCAACTGACTATTTATTGACTGTAATTTAAATAGTTTTGATAGGTTTCCAGAATATTTACACAAGACTGCTACATTAAATTAAAATCCTAGCAAAAGCTGATTTGTGGCACACGGCTTTTCTGTCATCCAGCTGCGAAAAACAAGCTGCTGAATCTTTCACTGAGAAGATTTCAGATCTGTGTCAGACGCTGAGGAGGAATAATGATAATAATTTGTTAGCATGTTTTACTTAAAACAAAATGAATGGTTTTGGGACTGAATCATTGTCTTGCTTGGTGCGGCATGGCTCGGGAAGGTAGTCTTCAAGGGATTGGAAGGTTCCTGGTTCAATTCCAGGCTCCTCCTAGAGAGCCTGTCGAAGTGTTGTTGAGCAAGACATTGAACCCCTAACTGCTCCTGATGTGCAGGTTGGTGCCTTGCATGGCATGCCTCTGCCATCAGTGAATGAGTGCGTGTGTATGAATGGGTAAATGTTAGGTATTGTAAAGTGCTTTGGATTAAAGCACTATATGAGTATTTACTTACCATTGCAAATCACAAGTAATTCTCAAGTTCTGGCATTCAAATCCCAAATTAAGTCTCATGTAAAGACAGGCAAGATCCACATCAAGTCACAAGTCCAATCCATCACAAGTCCTAAAGTTTGAGTTTTGAATTCTTAGCAAGTAATAATGCACTCTATATCAAACTTATGCCAAGGTAAATAGTTATTGTAGTCAATTTCCAAGAAAATGTGCATACCTTTTGAATTTGTATTTATTGTGTTTCACATAAACTTATGACTTAGAAATATGACTTTAAAAACTATAAAATGCTCAAGTCCAAATTAAGTCTCAAGTCAATGGTCTAGATGCAAGTTTTAAAAAATGGTATTTACTCGAGTCTCAAATCTGCAAATTTGTTACTTGAGTCCAAGTTGAGTCATGCAATGGGAGTCCACACCACTGGTAATAGGTAAGGAGGAAATTAGGGGAAATCATTGCTGCATACAGGAAGATAAGCATGATGGCTTCCTCTAGACGTTTGGAACAAACAGCTTTTGTGAAAATGAGAATTCCCAAGTTTGATTTTGCTGTTACAGCCCACTTGTGTTGAAAATCATGTTTTGGTCTGCGGCACAGGAGCTGGAAAACAATAAGTCCTGTGCCAGCACTGCCTGTAACACAAATGTAATGTCTTTATTAGGGCCAATACATAGCAAATAGTAGGCCTCGTAGTTTCACCAGATTAAACAGGATAAAACATTTTCTTGCATGTCTTTTCAGTTTGTGTTTTTGAATATGTTTTTTGATAGTCTTAAATGTTCATGGATGCAGTCATCCCATCTGAACCTGCCCCTCCACAGTATCGTTGGTCTTTACATGGATTTGATTCAAGATATGATTTTCTTCTCTCTTATTTATTACCTGAGAAAGGGCAAAGAAGATTTTACAGACTTTACACTGGTAAAAAAACAAACAAATCTGTTAAACTAAGACAAAAAGTAAATGAATAAGCCAACTTATTACAAAGTAATACAAATTAATACCTTTTGATTGAAAATTATAAAAATAATAATAATCAACAGTAATAAAGTCAACAATAGACATATTAGTATGAACAATTATTAATAGTAACTAATAATTCAAGTAATTATTATTAAAAAATAATTGTCAAAAATAATTACAGATATTTACTGATATTCTGGTTGTATTGTGTTTTTTTAATTGTTTGTCATAGCAAAATATGCAATTATGTCCAAAATCAGAAAAAAACACATTTTCCATTTTCATCTGCATTGGCATATGAATTGTCCTTACAGAGCTTTACTCAACGAAGGTATTTTTGTACCCAAATGCCCCATCAGACAGGCTCCCTTGTACAAAGAGATTCTACTTGTTCACAAGTATCCTGAAACTGTGTTTTCAACTGCACACTCGCATTGTTGATCTCAGACCCTCTGATGCAGGAAATGTTTCTGCTGAAGAGATAATTTAAGCAGCTTGGAATCAGTTTGGAGTGTGAAAAGTGGGACAGTTAACTCATTTTTTCAGTCAAATTGAAGAGAAATTGAGAAAGGGGAAATCTCATTAGAAATAGGTGAAATATTCCGATTTCCATGTTCTTGTTTACATTTAGGGGTTTCTTTTCACACCATGGCAATGTTTTAATATGAAAAAAATGATCCACATCTACTCATCTACTAGTAGATATTTTATTTACTCTCACTGTAAGGCCCGCTCTGCTCTTATTAGAAACCCAAGTTTAATTCTTGCTTTTCCTAAATTATATTTGGCCATGAGTTTGATGTGGTAAATGAACAACAGCCAATAATAATGGCATGATCCCTTTAATACTGATTGACAGCCACCGTAGGTGTGTCCCCTCTGTTGTGGGTGTGTTGAATATTCCACTGTGCAGTTACCATATCAGAAACAGACAAACAAATCTCCTCTCCTTTATTTGGAGAGGGCCTGGATATGAGCCACAGACCAAGTTGGCAAAATAAACTGCAATAAAATGCAGAAGGAAAGTAAACAAATAAAACAGTCCATGTAATATCTTATTGGTACCAGTAAAATATTATTGATAAAGTTGTATAAAGTCACTTTAAGGTCACGTTAGGAATATTTTACTTCATGTGGTTTTAGTCTTTACTCTTCTACTCGGTTAATTGAAATTGCTGACCAAACATGTTGACCTTGGCTGTTTATTGTAACGTAGCGCAGCAGTATTAATATTTTTCCACAGTCGATATGAACATGCACATGCTATTGTTCCGCATCATGCTTGACTGTGACCTTGGTTATAGCCACCTTTTTACATGTGCTGTATAAAATCTCTCTAACTAAAATATCCTCTGCTGTCTTAAAGGTGTCAGAGGGTTTTACTCTGTGATTCTTGCAAATTTACATTCATCAAGTATATGGCTGGTAGATGAAAACGGGGTGTCAGGGGAAGAAGTATAGTGGGTGGTGGTGTAGGTGGTGGTGAGGTTTATGACCGGCAAAAAAACATTAATTACATATACCAGTGCACACACTCATTCCTTTGTACACATGGATGACTGCGTGTATGTGCGTGGCTAAACACTTATACTCTGCAATATACTGCTCATATAAATCATTAGTATTGGTGCACCTGAATAAATTATGAAAATTATCTAAAAGTACACGTCCTTTGTGCACGAATGCCACGTTGTCTGTTGGAAACTGAAATATGGATGAAGGCAAAAGGTGAAATGTAAAATAGTAACACCTTTAAATCGCTCAGTGTTGGGAAATATACATGTGATGCATACATAGAAATGCTGATTTCATGATTTCCATCTATACATCACAAATGTTATTTACTATTTTCATTTATTCTCTTGTGACCTTGACTAACAGCTTGCAGCTCCCCTTGGCACAGATGGAAATATATAATTACTTTTCCAAAGCAGAGACTGCAGGAAAACACAAAACAGTCACGCAGCTATTGACAAATTCATCATGCAATCTGAGAGTACAAACTCAGTATTTCATCATCTTTGCTCATCAGCAGCTCCTTCCTATGAATTATTTGTTGGCTCTCCTCCTCCTCCTCCTCGCCTGTCCTCTCCTCTTGGTGTGGTAAAACCCATCAAGAATCTTTAAGTAGGTCCTGTCCCCGTGTCTCTCAATCAAATCAGGGGCAAGCAGCTCCTCACCCAGTCTGTGGGCTGAATTATTTACCAGCCATTGATGTGGTGGTTGACCAGCAGTTTTGTTAGTGAATTATTCATGCTCCCTCTCCTCTTAGTCCAAAGATTAACATTGAGAATATATTCATCTTTTATTTGTTGTGCTCCTAAACTAATATACCCAATGATAACATTTGGCTGTCCGAGAACTGATAAATGCAAATTAAAATGTCCATTTAAAGTTGTTTAAAACAATTATCCTGCTTTATAGATGCAGTTAACACAGCAACTAATACAAATAGTCATGAGTCACTATAATCTACAAATTCAGTAAATTAGATAAACAGTTATAACAAAAATACAATTTTTGTATACAGCAACAAAACAGATTTGTTAGAACCATGCTAGTTAGTGTTAATTAGAAACAAACACCAAAGCCTGCAGCATGATTAAAAATCTGGCTGATATGCCTTTGCTATGGCTTCTCGTATGTTCTTATATTTAAATCAGTGAATGAATAATCATGAAAATATGACAATCTTTTTTTTGTTAATATCATGTGCACGTGTGTAAGTGGGAATGAAATGTCATTAATCGAGCACTGTAATTATTTTCAATTAAACTTGTCCATCACCCAGTTGGTACTTGTGAAATTATACAAGAGAATGATGGTCAAATGATTTGAATAGAGAAATAAATAAAGAATAAATAAAAATAATCCCACAAAGTATCGCCTGAAATCTTCCAGTGGAGTTGAATATGCAGAGTTGAATCATCACTCTTTGGCGATAACGTCACATTATAAGGTTCATAAAGATTGAGGTGCTTTCACAGCAAACATTCGATACTACATTAGGAAATCCTTTACCTGGAACTATCCACAGTAGGAACTATGTAGTTCCTACAGCAGGGACTTTGCTCACATTTGCACTGCATTTTTGCTCCAGGAAGTGTATGGAAATAAAAGCGAGTGATGCCTACACTGCTATAAACACATTATTCTCTCAACCTAAATGCACACATCACCTCTGCTAACAATTACTTGTCCTGAGGGGCCATGCTGGTGGGTATGACGTCAAGAAGAAAAGACATCACTGGTCAATTATCCAAAGTTGAATCCATTGTTTTGTAGCGCTTCTTTCTCCGTCTTATTGCGATTTATTGATCGGTCAGGGGTTTAAAGGCTCGGTGTGGACATTCTAACTGATTGAGCAGAATTAGATTTTGACTCCATCACTGCACACAACTTTGATGTATTTGACAGATTTCTTGAGCCATATACTGTAGATAAGTAGATTTTCCTTCCTTCCTTTTTTAATCATGTAATAAAATAATGCATTATTTAAGCCAGACACAGTGTGTCATTCATTATACCTGTGAGGTAAGTAAGCATAGTAAATCACATCATTCAAAGACAAATCCGCTAAGCTGCACACCTGTTGATAAAGCTTTTATCTGAAATGATTTTATGTGCTTACCTAAGATTAAGACACAGTTTGAGCAACAGCAGCATTATGTGCTTTTTGTCACTGCAGATTGACACAAACTATTGCATTTAAAATGCAAAAATATTACCAAATCTTCCAAACTCAGGTTTTAGAAATATGCACTTGTCAGTTTGAACTGTATTATTATTTTAACATTCACATCATATTCTAATTTCTAGTCTGGCTGCCCACTCACTGACCTGCTATCTGGCTGCTGCACTTGGCCTTGATACACACTCTGTTGCTGCAGTAAGAGAGATGGGAAATTACAGTGTGTTTCTTGGGAGCAGACTCACACGTCGCTCCTGACAGGTTTCTATTCTGACTGGCAAATGTTATCATTGTAAAATCTTCCTACACCCTCACCCATTTATAAATACTAGAACTGCGTATGTTCAAAGAGAATATTGATGAATTTAAAAATCCACACAGCATGGGATTCATGTCTTTTATCATTGAAAGCGTGATTTATCTTGGTACATGGCACCCTGGATGCCTGTAGGAAAGGGCCATGGTGGAAGGAGCTCACCTTACATTCCATTTTCTGCCCCAACCTGCACTGTAACTTTTCTGTGAATTTTAATGGACTATACTATACTGTATACTGTTACTTGTCTGTCTTTTGAAACATTGAATTCTTGGCATTTTTCCTGGGTCTGAACCTACACTTGTCTGCAGCAAGAAATGTGTGCTGGGTCAATTTTGTGATCCTGAGTGGACCCTGTCTCTTTAGGTAGAGTGAATATAATGATGCCGTTTTGTTCATGAGACATGGCCATCGCCTTGTTTTGACAGATTTAAAGTCACGGTATGCTTCATATGACTCAGCCCTTTCAACTTGGTGTGTATGTTTGTGTGTGTGTGTGTGTGTGTGTATCTTTGTCTTTGTAATCTCAACAGGATTAATCATATCAACTGGAGGAAAAACGCACATACTTTCACTTCAAGATGTTGTTAACAGGAATTCTGTGTATAACGGGCATATAAACCAAAAGCAGACAGTGCCAACTTTCAGTTTCTCATCACTCGACTGAGCTCGAACTGCGTTTACATCAGTGGTGGCTGGTAGTCAGAAATGTCAGCAGTGCCGAGTGACATCACAGTGAATGTAACATACAGTACCATAGCATACTTGTTCAATACAATGAAAGAGAGAACGAAAACTGAGTGTTGAAGGAATCTGCAATTAACACACACACCAAAAAAACTCATGAAGCATCTTTTCAGCACGTGTTTGGCTCATTTGAGCTGCTGATTTGAGCGAACCAGGATCCTGCTTCTCACTAAAACAAGTTTAAGAATCATATCCTCTGCCATGCCCAAAGATAAAAACACAACAGCCCTTGAACAGCATCACAGCTCCACACAGCTTGTTGTCTGCTCCCACACACTGGCCACACTGTCATGTAACAATAATGCCCAGCTTAATAAACCATATTACACACACTCACCCATCAGCAGTGCGTTTGCAGTGAATTGCAGGGAACATTACATCTTTATTGTCAATAGGAATTCAATGTGCATGTCGACCAGTGTCCTCCGATAGAGGGGGAATACAATGTTTATAATATGTAAATTAATTTTGACCAGCAACTACACTTTGAATTACACATCTTATGATATTTTATTTGTTGAAAGCAAAAATATGCATTTTAGTGATGCATCTGGGAACAGTTAATTCTTCCCATCTGACTAGGCACATGCCCAGCTGCCACCGGTTTACTTTCCCAATATATGCTCATTATATGTTTGATTAAATGAAGGCAAAAATGCAAGTAAGACATATTCATGGACAGAATTAATGGGATTCCGTGGTTCACCGGCCATACACAACATGTCGTGTAATTGGAGTTTGAGGAGAGTCTGCCAGGTGAGGAAATGCATGCAGAGGTGGCTTACTCTTATGACATTTAACTAACTAACTATGACATTTACATTCCTGTGTAAATCAATCTACAATCACATAATTTCGGTCTGGTACTCAGAGTAAGCATAGTAGTAAGATAGTAGTACCGTGAGTTACACCTGTGTTTGTGCTATGTGGCATTATTTCAGACAGTTTGAATAGTGACTTTTTTATTTTATATTTGAGAGGATGCACACTAACAGGCTTATAGTCCAAAATATATGAAGTTGAGGTTGATTACTTTTTAAGTTTTGACCAGCTATGGTTTAATCCAGACTTAGACTTTTTTGTACTGTAATATGCTCAGTTTATGAGAAAACCTCAAAGAAAAAAAAAAAAGGATAGAAAATACACCATAAGTAAAGTACTACCGACACTATTTGCACATTTTCAGTACGTAACGTTTAGATCCTGTTCATTATTCGGACCACCTGTGGGAAGGAACTGGTGCTGAAATGGATATTGTGTGATTTAATGCACCGGTAGTGATTCCCAGATGTCAGGAGTGAGAATAGTGCGTGGGCTGAATGACTGGTGTCCTTATTCAGCCGGTAATGAATATATCCTCAAGTTGCGGTCGGTTTGTGACAATAATTCTTAATGCTGTTTCATAGTCCCTTGCAGCAGTTTGCAATCCTAGACAGTCAGGTTTTCACATTTTCACAGTGATGCAGCCTGTCAGAATATTTTTGGGTGCAGTGATAAAAGTTAATCCTGGTTTCGGTTCCCCTGCCAAAATGCCTCAAGAAGTACAGCCTTTGTTGTGCTTTCCTGAGGATGCAGCTGGTATTAGTCCATGTGAAGGAATTTTGCAGTGTGCAAGTTGTTGAATTAAAACGGAACAATTTCAGCAGATGATCAATTAAAAGAGCACAGTTGCTGCAGATCGTTCTGATCAACAATTTATTTTGCCTTATTGACAGTAACAAAGAAGTTCTTATTGTGGCATCATAAAGGGGAAAACCTCTTTGTCCCGTCTGCAGTCATTCTAAGCACTGCAGGTTATTTGGCTGATCACTGTCTGTGCTGATGGCTGCTGCAGCGGTGCAAACATATTCAGTCACATGTCTTTGCTTATGAAATTTGCTAAGTTTATCAAATTGATTGTTTGAAATTACACCACTTTGTTATTACCACTTTTAAGGTTATGTTTTTGCCTGTGTTTGTTTGTGAGTGTTTTGTGCAGGCTATTGTTATTTATTAAATTTTGTGGAGGGGTGCGACGTGAGCCAAGGAACAATTTATTGATTTTGAGGCAGAGCCAAAGTTATTCATTTAAAAAATGTACATTATTAGACCATACACAACCATTCAACCCGCTTGTCCTATGTCCTATAGTACCGGTAGGTGGTAGCACAGACTAAGGAAAGTACAAGTAACCTTCAATCCAAAACATTTGCTACCATTGGATAGCTGAGTCTAAGCTCACGATTAGTGGTAGGGTTCCCACACCCACAAATGTTTACTGCTTATTAAATACATGCTTATCCAGTAGGCCCGACCGATAGTAGAAAAAAGTCACATTGCAATGTTTTTTGCGATAATATTGCAATATTTATAAAACAACTTCTTTTTTTTCCCTAAATTCTCCGAATAAACTATTGCCCATGGCCAATGAAGCTTATTATAATCTGTCAATAGAATCTGTGTTTAGGGGCACAGGCAAGTCAGTAGCTCGCTCTCCAGTTTACTCTTAACAACTGAATTCTGAGACTCGCCCATGAATCAAGGATCAAGGTCCTACTGGTATAATCATGACACCGTCTTTGTAAGTTAAAATTTCATTGAACACAAATTTCAACAACATTTTCAAAAACAACCCTGATAACCTAAATGTTCACATTCACTCAACAGCGGCAGCATAAAAAATTATTTTGTGCTTGAAAATAAATACAAATAAATATGGCAAACTGTTACGACCACTTAAAAAAGAACCTTTTTTAAACCTTGTGACCGACAACATACAAAGAGGATGCCACACCTGAGGTAAACTATAAAGCAACAATGAATTTATTTATACAAACAACTGCCACAAATTAACCAAAGTACATGGGAGTCTGGAGGTCTTGTCAAACAAAAAAACAAAGGATGGGGAAAGTCTGAGCCAACCACACAATGGGCTTTTGGACCCAAAACTTAAAAAAAAAAAAAAAAAGTTTCATTTATTTTTTACTTACAAACCTCCTTATGTTTTTTGTTGCTATCATTATGCTATGTTTTTATTATACTTTGTACTTATTAAATGATTTTACTGTGTGTGTAAAGTGACTTTGAGTACCTAGAAAAGCG
>OMOW01028902.1:7443-19569 GCA_900312555.1 Lamprogrammus exutus | reverse complement strand
TTTCCTAGGCCAGACCCAGACCACATGCCACCTCCGGGCTATGATGACATGTTCATGTAGAATCAGCAGTGCTTCATTATCCCTTTCTCTTAGCCAATAGGAGCCTGGGGAGAGCTCTCATCATCCTCTTCATGAGGCCTGGGTTTGATGCAGTTTCATTCCGCAAGTTTCTTTCTTACCCTCTTTCTAAGAAGGAGGGGTTGTCTCATAATTTTGCTCTTTATGAATTTGGCTCTTGTATTCTACCCCTCAATGAATCTTTGACACACATGCATTTTGAGACATTTGTGACTATAATAATTAAAACTGTTGTCAAAAAGTGCAGGTACATTAAGCTAAACTCAGCCAGACAGATGAAGATACTCACACACTGGAACACACAGACAGATTCAGTTGTTTATATCTTTTAATGCTACTAACTAAATCTAAAATTATATGGGTTTTTGTTTAGAATCTCATAGATGAAGCATTTTGACAACCTTGTGGGTGAGTTGTGGGTTAGGAGTTCATCCTGTAATTGAATAGTAACAGCAGCTCGTATATGTATGTATTTTGTCAAAGCCTCTTGATTAAGATGCTGAGCTTCTTGCACTCTCATTCCAAGTTGTTCTAGATAATAAATGTCAAAAACGATCAAGTGAGACAGAATCTGCTGTGTTGAATCTCTACTCTCTACTCTCCATGGTAAAACCATCTGTCCTCTTGCTTCCAATAGTTAAGAAATAGTCTTTTCACAATGTTGCACTGCTTCTTGTAGTCAGAATTTATTTAGAAAAGGGCAATTTCCTTTTGCCTTGCTTGTATTTTTTAAACAAGATGCAGGTCTGTTGCTGAGATATAATAATGTTTCGCTAATAGTGGTTGAACAACCTGTTTGGTGTAATGTCTCTTGCCAAAATACTTAATAAAAATATCAGACTTTACATTCTGGTCTGTGTTGTAGGTTTGAAATGCTGGCCTCTTCTGGAACTAAAGCCAGCGGTGCCATTAAGAAACTATATGACCTCTGTGATTTATAAATATTGGAGCACTGTATTTAGATTTGATATTATTGCTATTTATATGCAGTAATGTGAGAAATGTGCTGGGTGAGCAGCATTCATTCGAATAAATGGTCTGCCATGTTTGGATTCGTTGTACATCAATACCCTAATGGGTGCCACCCTCTGGTCAAACTGTCAACTTTGCTCACAGGATGGATCACGTTGCCATTTACTCAGCATGACGTTGTTCCCCGTGCCTTTATGTCTGGGTTCTCTGGTTCCCCTACCATCAAAATGTGTATTAGGTAATTGCTCCTGCCATTGCCCTTGACCAAGGCACTAGGGTGTAGACCTGGAGTTGGTCCCCTGGCACTGCACTGCTCCTCATAGTTAAGATGGGTTAAATGCAGAGGAAACATTTTGTTGTATTGTCAAAATAAAGAGAATCTTAAAGCAGAGGTTCTTAAACTGTGTCACATGTATCACAGGTGGTAGTCAATGTAGTATGCCTTTTCTGTTCATCTTTCCCTGCAGCTCCCTCCTGCTCTTTTTCCATTTAATTTCCTTCATCTCCCTTTTTATCCACCTCTCCACACCTCTCTTCCACTGAACGTTTGTGTCACTTTCTCCTCTTTAGCTGTATCCGAATACCCTGACTTGCTGACTCCACTCTTTGGCTGTCTGAGTGTGCACAGTAGGCAGACTCAGGGAAGTTTGCACTTAGGGTACAAGTGTGCGAGAGTGGACAGTTTCACACAGAATAAGATGCAGGTAATGGCTGGGAAGTAGGTTTGTCATGGACCTGCAGTTGGGCAGAAACTTCTGTTGCCACATGAGAACGAGCTGTCCAAAACTGTAAACAAAGGCAACATGGTTTCAATTCTATGACCTAATAAATATCAAACCCTTCCATAGATTGATGTGTGTGTGTGTCATTAATTACAAAAAGTCCCATCTGTTTATAGTTTGCTGATCGATGGTTGATCATGATCAGCACAATTTTCTCAATGCTGGTTTATTGATGTCACCTGCAGCTGTAATGAATTAATACTGCGTAGCCAATTTATCCACTTGCAACATCCGTATCCTGACATCACGCTGTTCCTGCAGCTACTGGCCTCACCTGCCAATGCAAAAAGGGTTAAAGATTCTTGAAATGGGATCTAGACCTTAAGTTTAATCATCTAATCATAAAGGAGCAATGTAATAACAATTATCTCTGAAACAATTGCCAAAAATATAAAAACACATTCAGCAAGGAGGTTTTGGAAGTCACAATTTCAAAATACTAAATGGAAAGAAACATATTTATATATACTGAATATTACAAAAACAAACACCTAAAGCTTTACAGAATTTGGACACTACATAAATACTTTACAAGGTGTGAAGAACACCAAAGCGAAAGAACACTTGAATATGTGTGAAACCTTAAATCCCTACTTTTCCAATTTGTATACATGACATTATATAACACCATTTTGTTGCAGACCCCATGTATTTACTGCATTGTGGGGATTTTGGACAGTCTTGAGTGTGGTCTTGTGTAGACTAAGTGTGACAGACAGGTTGAGTGAGCATCCAGGAACTTCTCTCTGACTTGCACACCCAGACATCCAGAACTGGACTCGGACTTAACGTGGGAGCACCTGATTGGTGCACTCTCCCTACACAGTAAAGCCTGCAAGTCAGCGTATTGGGATACAGCCCTCCCTCTTTCTGATCTTGGCCATAACTCTCCACACTTTTTTCCCCATTTGTTCTCCTCTTTGATGATACCTTCTCTGTTTTGTTTTGGGCCTCTAGGCTTAACACACACACACACACACACAAGCATGGGGAGATCCAGCTGTCAGAAAATATGTTTTTTTCTTTTTTGTCTCATTTATTTATTTATTATAATTTATTTATTATTATTATATACACATATATAAAATCATTTATTAATAATAATAATGATTAATAAAATAATTTATATAATGTAATTTTAATTATCTTGTGTACTGTCTGGTGAACAGTACCATATATAGATACACACACAGCACTGTGCGGTACTGTACACCGGACAGTACAACAGGAAAATAATTAAAACAGCTTGAAGTTAAAATTTGCATTCAGGTGCGTAGACACCTTATAATGGAGCATGTAATTAAAACAGCATCAAGTTGGAATTAAAATTTAAAAAATATACAGACACCCTACAGTACAAATGGAGTTTAAAATCAAGCAGAAATACAGAATGGATAGAATGGGATGATTAATTTAGTTACAGTGAGTAAGCTAATTTAAACAGGAGTGTCTTAATCTGTGATTCGAACTGTGTGGAGTCCAGCTGACAGATGTGTAGAGGAAGTGAGTTTCAGAGTCTGGGTTCAGAGCAGCTAAAAGCTCTGGCACCCATGGTGCTGAGTCTGAAGGCTGGAACAGACAGTAGTAGTAGGAGATATTGTTGATGTGAGGACTGAAGGAAAGTGTACAGTCGAATATGACACCAAGACTTTTTATTTGGGAGGAAATGTGGACCGGTCAGCCATCAATCGGAATAGTGAAGGCAGGGATTTTGGAAAGTGCAGATTTTGGACCAATGAGGAGAGCCTCGCTTTTATTGCCATTGAGCTTGAGAAAGTTATTAGACATCCAGATGTTGATCTCCTGGAGACAGCTGGTGAGGGCAATGGGGAGAAGGAAGGTGTTAGGTTTTGTCGAGATATACAGTTGGGTGTAGTTGGCATAGCAGTGGAGGTGTATTTTATGATGATGGAGAATGTGGCTAAGGGGAAGGAGGTAAATGATGAATAAAAGTGGACCCAGCACCGACCCTTGTGGGACACCCTGGGTAACGGGCAAATTTTGCCTGGACACTCTTTCCTTGAACAAACTGTTTTCTGCTGGTGAGATAGGATGAGAACCAGAGAAGAGCAGTGCTGTTAACCCCAATGCCAGTTAGACATTGTATATAAATTTATATAAGTACATATACATATACATACATATATATTGGCAGGTTAGTGACTGGGTAATCAACAGCGTTAAAGTGGACTAAACCAAAATACACATCTGATAGACAATCATGAACAATGAAATATGTTTCTCATTCAGGTAAGTGCAGTAGAGCATGACAATTAGAAATGTCTGAATCCCCCCAAAAAAATCTTAATCGCTTGTTCCTAAATTAAAACCTTTTAAATAACAAAAACACAAAATGGGACCAAAGTGAATTGATGAGTGGATTGCTATTGAGGTGAAGACAAATTTACATGATGGATGAAAGAGATTTAGCAAGATGAAGAGGAGAGAGAAATGAAGGGAGAAATAGATGAAGAGGAAAAATGCTTTAGAGAAGGCATAGAATAAAGGAGGTAGAATGATGAAGAGAATACAAACTGATAACTAGAGGGCACTCAGAGAGAGTAGTCTTTCAATGTCCTCCAATGATGAAATTTAGATATATTGACTAGCCCATGATCACCCCCCTCCCCCCACTGACAAACCAACAACATTTTGATTCTGCCTTGTCCAGTTCCAAGGTTCTTGACAAAATTCAACAGCTGGTGTTATAGCGCCACCATCAGGTGTTTCATTTGGCTGAGGCCTATATGAATGGATGTAGATAGACCCAAGGAATCCACAGAAGAAATTTTGATTCTATGACTTATAGTTCAAAAGTTATAGGCCAAAATGTAAAAGTGGTTATGACTGGTGCCAAAATTCAATGGGTCTTCCGTGGATCATGTCCAACCTATCCACCAAGTCTCATTGAAATCCGTTCAGTCAGAGACACTAGTGTCAAATTAGATTACCATTCCTTACACAAATTATTATGCATTTGTATTTGTGAGAGAAGGCTCAGCTATAGGGAGAGCTCCTCACGAATCCATCGCAGAGAGGGTCTGAACCCCTCCATCAGAGTGCATTGAATATTCAACATGAACAAATACAATGCACAGGGTACAATGTGATACAAAGTACAGAATACAATGTGAACAGGAGGAGGTTGGGGAGGAGGAGAAGTTTGTGGCCACAACATGCATGAATGCTGTTTAGCAGAATAGGAGACTGAGTTTGAACCGGTTATAAGGGTGGTTTGATGATTTGTATGAATGTGATTGGTTGTTGAGCTGCTGACACTGGCCAGCTGTGTGTGCTACGCTGATAGCCAATCAGCTGGAGCAATGCTTCATTACAGTGTTCTGCCCGAACTAACTGGATACTCCATTTGTTAACTTATTAGGATGATGAACTTTTAGGAGATATCCTGCTAACAGACAAACATGACCAAAATCAGGAACCTCCTTGGCAGAGGTAATTGGGCATAAGCAGAGGAGGGAGAAGGTGAAATGCAAAGTAAAGATGTGTGGAAGTGACGTAATAAAAATCAAATCTGTTTGACCTGCTAAAATTCTTGTTATGTGTTTCTAGAGGTTTCAGTGGAGACATGCTCACCTGCCAACATTCCTGTTTTAGCAAGTGTCTGCAACTCATCTTCCTCTCTGGGTGCAAAGAGCATAAAGGAGGAGGAGGTGGAGAGGAGAAGAGAGTAGCATTATTCTGTGACTATCATGACTCATGCTGACGGGATTTCGCTGAGATGAGGCGAGGCACTTTTATTAAAGGAAGATAGCAGAGAGAGGAACACAAAGAGACACTGCGGCACTTGTTCTCCAGTCTCCACTGAATGACACAGAGAGACAGATACAAAAACAAGAAATATGATGAGAAATACAAAAGTTATATCAAATTTTAACTAGAAGGCACTATAGCTTCACCAAGGCCTCTGATTTAGATTTTTATTTTGCCAATATCTGGGTCAAATTCTGGATCTGTGAAAAATTGTCTATCATGGGATGCCCGTGACTAAATTGTTCATTAAGACTGGTATCTTTGTTTTCCAGAAATGGGGGAAAATGCTGATAAATGCCCTTCACAAATGTACAGAATAGGGAAAGTGACATCCTTTGTTGATAAAAAATAACGTGTGGCCACAAGTTATTAACGCAAGGGAATGAGGTAAACAAGTCTTGGCCACAAGATGAGTATCTTGTGATATTATCCTATATTGATGAAGCAATATTGAACTAGGTGTGACATACAAAGGTATAATAAAGTCTTAAACATGGAGGCATGGTTATATTATTGGTTGTGACCCTGACTCCAGACTCAAGTCACTTAGTGTATTACTAGCCTATGCCACCTTAAAAGCACAATCAAAGCAGGGGTGCTTGCTGCGTGTTTTCTAAGCCAGGGGAGCACATTGATTTCATTAATAGAAAGGAAGAGTATCTGAAAACCTGCACCAGGATGAGGTACAGCCAGGACCCCGTTTTGGACTGTGCCCACACTGCATTACTATGGCATGGCTATGTGTTACAGTAATACATGGCCATGATTTTACAGCCCTTGGCCAATTCACGTGTCAGGCTCAGAACTTATCAATCAGCCATCATAGATGGCATAATGTGGAAAATTGATCTACACTGAGTAACATCAAAATCAGCTCAAAGATAGGGTGAAATGCAGAAAACATGAGACATGAGAGAAAAATAGATATGTGTTATATATTGTTCATATAATATTTACATTCTGTTAATCCAGAGTGACTTCAAGGGGAAAAAACAGTCATCAGACAGATTACAGACAGACAAGCCCACTAGTTTAGAAAGAACAGCAAAACAAATTTATTGATCACATTAACAAAATCATACTTAAAAATGAGCATCATCATAGTTCCTCAATATGTAGGAACAAGGCATCAAACCTTTACAACATCACATACTAATAACATGCATATTCACGAGCCTCCGGAAGCACACAAAGCAGCATTTTCTTTTTAAATCTGTGAGTTGGAACCCATCATAACAACTGGTCCCATTTCTCCAAATAATGACTGTGATTATATACTGTATATACCTATCGATTTTTTAAATTAGTTAATATGTTTTAATTAGATGGAATGCCAGACTAAGTATACATTTCTTTATATCTGTTATATTTAAAATCAGTTTCCCTCAATTTGAGGAATGTTTATATGGATAATTCAGTTGTTTCTTAATTCTTAACATTTCCAAGATTTTCAAAATGGAAATTCATCATTGTCAGACCTAAACATTGATCAGATTATGGTCTGATATCATTTGAACCAACTTAACTGTGCTCTTACAAAATACATTGTGTACCAGATCGGGGTCTGTGCAGGTGAAACCCTTTCAGTAAAATATGGATTGTGTGGTTTATTCCTGTTATAGCAGGTTCAGATCTGTGCCACAAAAAGTTAGGCCAGGATTGTATTATTGTACAGTAACGCCACATACCCATATGCATGATTTCTGCCACACATACATTGCATTCATTTGAAGCTTTGGTTGTACGCTTCCTCCAGAATCAACAAAAGGTATCTGCAAGATACAATACCTACAAAAATTGTGCGTGCAGTAATGTAAACATTTGTCACAGCAGCAGTGCAGCCACAGAAAGCAACCAGAAAAATGGCTGATCGAGCACAGCTGGGTTCATTTAATGCCTCGTGTATCATCTCTGTTGTTGCTGCTGTTTCTTCTGCCTTTACATAAATAAAATGCTGAGTTACCATCTTTATTTGAGACAAATTGAAGTAGTTTTTAAGCTGTTCCAGTGCCAACAAGGGAAGATTTCTGTTTCTGGTCTAACGTTGCCCCCTACTGGCTATAATATTTAATCCTCTAGATTGAAATGTGATCAATATCACTTGCACACACAGTTGCTGTGCAAGTGATATTGATTAGATTTGATCACACAAAGTGCGGTGAAAATCAGCGGAAAAAGAACTAAATTGCCAACAATCTTCAAAAAATGAAGACGGAAATATGGTTTATGCTGCCTTCCAGTGCTCTTTGGAAGGTGGTTTTTACCAAATATAAAAGTGGTACATTGGACTTCAGGGTGTTCTTTGGAAGGCCAAAACATGGAAGTATGAACATGAAGGTGCAGAATATAATAATACTGCTTTTGTTCTTTTATGGAAAGAAATACATAGAATTGTTTTTCTTTCAAGTTTATATAGCATTTATCAGTGTGGATGTCCCTTTCTTTCAGCCCCAAAGGTGAAAAGATCGTGTTATACGTCACAACTGGTAAACTCGTGTAGCATCAAGAATCTTGTAAACATGACTTTGTTGGCTGTTCAATTACAACTTCCAAGTTGTAAATTTGGTATATCCCAATTTCCAACACCACCTGAATGCAGCATTAGTTTAGCTCATTTAACACAAGCACAAAGTTAACATTTATTAACCTTATGCATCACAATCACTGGATTCCAATTTTACATGACAATTAAATCAGGAAGAAACAGAAATAAGAATAAAAAGAGAGAGATGGGAAAACAGATTAACAGATGTGTTTATCTTATATTGTTTGCTGTGGATTGTCAGGGCAGAGGTGAGGTGGGGCAGGTCGTTTTGGCCAGGGGTAGGGCAGGGGTGGGTCACTGGTGAGGCAGGAAACAGCGCCCCCTACTGTGTCTAGTCAATGACCAACTACTAACCAGACAGAAAATATTCCAAGCCCCACTACTGACTTGGGAATCCTTTAAATTTCCCTTTTGACAAAAGCTGTGTAAGGAGAGGATCGTGCAGTGTACGACAAATTTTCACGTTTCCCATCCAGTTTGGCAGTTGAGCTGATCCCAGTTTACATACTGAAAGGGTTTCTGATTTGTATTCCAACCCCTGTCTGCTTTGAAACAGAGAACAGACCCTAGTTTGCACTGAAGTTAAAGGGACACATCACCATTATATCACAATGGCCATGGTGGTTTAGCTCAGATATTTTTAGAGAGGAGCTACGGCACTTCACTGCTTCTGCAACAATAGTTTGCTTTATTGTAATATGAAAACTTGTCCCCCAACTGACAGTATAAATAATGCAGTATGCAATAACTGCAGTAGAATGAAAGCGAAATGTCCCTTTAATATCCATTTTGTCATTCTTCTGTGCTCAGTGTTACTTTCATTGTCATAAATTGATTGAAAAGGCTGATTTACAAACACACACAGACACACACACATAATGCTTTTCACATTCTTTTCTTACATTTCATTTACGTAATATTCATTGAGGGTCTTCAAGTGACATTTCACTTGGATAAAAAAAAGTTTCATTTTTAACACGCACATTGCATTTAACTTCATGAATAGTCAACTGCTTTAGGCATCTATTATACTGTCATTATAGCAAGTTAAAGGAACAATAAGTAGCTGTTAATATCTTATAATTGCAATGTGACCTTAGTATATCAGCAGGCAGTGATATGGTTGTTGATCAATAGACCTTTTCTATGTCACGTCATGGGTCATGTGATATCCTGTCCTGGTGCCACACTGGTCGGCTACAGCTAACTTAATGTGTAATGCTAGTTGTAGCTGGCTAAAGAACAGTAATATGTCCGTCTCTAAAATGTTTAAAATGACAAGGAAGGAGTATGACTGAAACCTTTCTTGAACTATCTATTATAACAGTAGTAAGGCTTGCTATTGTGACAAAGTTAAGTTTCTATCTATAGACTAAACACTGAGATCTACTTGCCACGGTAGTAGCATCAAAATGGTCTACGTATACTAACAACATGACAGCAAGGTTTCAAGGCCTTTGAAGAGCAAGGAAAAGTCCATTAAAAATGAAACAGTTTTTGAAAAGGTATCGCTACTTTTATCAGAACTCAGAATGATACAGTGACACTTTAAACGTCACGTCACACCAAACTCAAGGCAGAAACTGATTACTTGAAATCAATTTCTAGATTTACAACAGTAGCTAAAAGCAAAATGGAGATTTGCTAGCTTCCAACCACCATTCCCCAACCACGACCAGGCTAAACAAGATTGTGGAGTCATTCTCAAGGCTACAAATACCCTGAAAACAGAAAATACCCAACAACACACAGAAGTGCTGGAGCGTATTGCCACTATATAAACTGAAAGCTGGAGGTTAAAGTTCAAGCACTAATGCCGAAGAACAAAGTAGGTCTCGCCACTCCAAGGAAAAAGGAAAATATAAAAAAATCAAAGATCACAAAGATTGTGGCAGCTCTAATAGACTGAGGCATTATTTGCTCTAATTTCCAGAATCTTTTAGGTACTTGAATGCGACAAAGTGGGAATGCGAGAAAGAACTCGCTGAAGGAATCATGTTCTTCATACTTCAGATAGTTTCAGGTAAAGAAATTCCTAAATTATTTCCAAAACTTTTAGCTCTAAAACAAGGGGGGTGGGAGAATTGGGTTGAGTCTCCACTTTAATGATCTCTAACTGTTGTAATTCCTTCTACTCACACTAAGAGGTCAGCAGAGATGATAAATTAGTTGTTCATACAAGTTCAGAAACAAGGTGAAAGCCAGACGCCTGCGTCCACACTGACTGTTCATGCATGAATCTCTACCACAGTGAAATATCACTTAAGCACATTTACTTTACAGATATACTCTGTATGTTTGAGACTAAATAAAAGAACAAGAATGTTTATACAATAAAATGTACAATACATGGCGACCGCACGGCATCGACGTGACTGTTTTATACATACTGATAAACTGCCATATAGGTGAAATGTGTGAAATACAGATATTTTCATACTAACACTGCTGCATTGGTGCCACCTCCTGCATTATGTCAGTCATTTGTACATTCATTTCAGTCTCTGAGTAAAATGCTACTGCAGTTGTGCATATTACATACATAAAGGGTAGCATCTAGCCAGAGCCAAAAGGACCATTAGGTCTGTTTTTGTCGCCGATTTGTTTGAGCTTTTCAGCTTTAACCTGCTATTTTCCTCAAGTTTTCCTCTCATACATAAAACAGAATTTATTTTATTCACCAGGAGCATAGTTTGTTTATAGCAACAGTGCTGTTATAAAATGTAATATAAACATTAATTTGAATGTGTCCTTCCTTACAATACAACAACTAAATAGCCATGTTGATCCACCTATGTCATCATATCTAATGTTTCTCTTTTCCGATGCATTTATGTTTTTAGCACTAGGAATAAAACGTTGAAGGTAGTTTTGTCAATAAAATTGTACAATTACTATCCAACAGCACAAGTATGTCTCCAGTTCAGGTTTAGTAATACCTGCTAATAACTAATGACGCATTTCTGAACACTGAACAGAACCAGGGATGCAATCATACTCAATTCCAAATTATTTGTTTTGAAATAATAGTTTTCTTCTCTTGTGTGAAACACTTACTCCATTTACATGCACTCAATACTTTGTCTGTAATTCGATTAAGACAACAATAGTACAGTACAGCAACTGTTAGACATATTCAAGAGGTACACACCTGCTGTGTAAACAGAGAATGAGGAGAGGCCGCTTAGTGAGGAAATGTATGCAGAGGTGTTTTACTCTGACTAAGACATTTACCTGCCTGAGTAATTCAATTTACAATCATATAATCTAGGTATGTTACTCTGAGTAAATATAACTTCAATTAGTGCTACTTTCAATCTCCTTACAATGTTTACATGATGTTTGAAAAATCTATGTATTGTCTTAATTGCAGTATAATTGAAGTTTTAACATACATGTAAACATACCGACTGATAGGAAAATATGATGTGTAGAGTTAAAGGATAAGGTTTTTGTTTTTTGTTTTTAAAGCTAAGCACTATTGCAATATTTTGTACCCCATCCCAACCATTCCAAGCACGGCAGATCTGGCATTTTCGAGCGATCTGGTTTAGCTTCCGAAGCTCCCGGTCACAATGAATGGAACTCAATAGTACTAAATTACAAGGCTCTAAAACTCCAACAAACCCTCGATATAAATACGAAACAGCAATGAGATAGTCAGTAGACTGATGGTGGAGAAGGACCGTGTAAAGGAATATCACCAAACATGTCTTGTTTTTATGTTATAGCATAGTTTTGATCTTCTGATCTGCATATTCTTGCGCCCGCATACTTCACTTAGGTAGACTGGATCTGCATTGTCAGGGAGACCCGTGACTTAATGCAAATCTTGGGCGGAAGATTATAGTGGTTGAGCTGCAGCAACAGCAAATAGTGCTAAGAGCACAATTTCATAAATAACGTAATCAAAACCCCTTCAATATAAACAGAAATTAGAAGAAGGAATTTGTGAGTACACAGTGCGTTTAAAGTATT